>WOVY01009337.1:0-130000 GCA_013436015.1 Rhipicephalus annulatus
GGGCTTGTTGTTAACATAATTGCAGCTTAAGGCGCGAAAACGACACGGACGAAGAGAGACAGTACACACACACGGAGCGCCACTTCCAACAAAGATTTATTCGAAAGAGCACAGAACATATATAGACACCGCGCGCGCCGTCACCGTGCCTTAATGCGCAGCCGCGTTTAAGTAACGTAACTCCTTTGGCGATAAAGAAATGGAGGCTACGCTAACGCACAGATCACCTAATTCGATTATTCTCTTGGCCTCAATGATTAGTCTTACTGATTTATCAGGGCTTCGGGCGACTACCGCGCAGGCGCTAAAGTTAGGAACGCAATGACAATCCCGGCAGTGAAATGCGAGGTGGCCCTCTCTGCCATTCCTGACGTGTTATTATGCTGTCTTAGCCTATCATTCAGGCATTGCTCGGTATGGCCTACGTACCATCTACCCACACGAACAGGGGAACTCGTAGACCACACCCTTCTGACAAATTACATACTTGTTCTGGTGGTTCACATTGCAGGCCGGAGCTTTCCTGAGAAGGGGTTAGTCATCTTGCAGAGCCTGGAAAGTTTTAAACGGCGCAGAGAAGACCACCTTTACATCAACCTGTTCGGCAATCTTTTTCAAATTATGGGATACGCGGCGGTGTACATACGGAATCACAGCAAGCTTGACATTCTCTGGGCGACCCTTCGCTTGTGTGGCAGTCCGCGACTTCTTCAAAATCTTCTCCGCCACTGACACCAGAATGTGCTGTGGATAGCCCGCCTGCTCAAGACGTCAACCTGCTTGAGGAAACTGTCTGCTGCTCTGTGTGGGCAGGATTTCTTGAAAGCATTCAGCAGGCACATGTTGGCGATACTACGTTTGACAAGCTTAGAATGGGACGAGCTAAAAGGTAGTAGTGGTTTGTTAGCACGAGGCTCATACTGCCAACATGCATGATCAGTTGTTACAAACAGTCTAAGATCTAAAAACCTTATAGTCGATCGACCGAAAGTTCGTGTGTCACTATTAAGGGCGATAAAACATGCCTAAAATTGTTAAGGTGTTAGTAACGACTTGGTCGGTGTCCATAAACTTTTTGTCTATGAGAACTAAAAAATCATCTACGAATCTAAAAACCTGATGACAAGCTACCTTCGAGAAGGCTAGAAATGGTCCTGCCTGCGCGAGCTAAAAACAGGTCACTTAAAAATGGCGCTAAACAGGAACCTATACAAACGCCGCTCCTTTGCAGGTATAGGCTACCGTCCCACTCTACAAGTCGACCTCAAATACAATTCTAGCAATGCCATGAATATTTCCCTCTGGTATACCTGCGTCATTTTGAAATGACAGGGGCCGTATTGGTCAATGCTGTCCTGAACACACTGAAGCAACGCATTTTCGGCATGGAATAATACAAGTCTTTCAGGTCAATGGAAAAGGCGTCGAGGGCTACCCCCGTTTGCCCGGCAAGAAAGTTTACAACTTCGCTGGAATCTTTCACCCGATAGGGATCGTCAACCGTAAGAAGCCGGAACTTATCGAGCAGGAAGACGGCAAGGCATTTCTGCCAAGTATTACGTTCTGACACGATTACTCTGAGGGGGCAACCCTCCTTATGAGTCTTTGCACTGAAGAAGACCTCGAGTGTGCCTGATTTGCTGTTTGCGACGTCCCTAACCAACTTTGAAAGGTTCATACTCTCACAGAGTTTCTTAGCTTCACTTTTTAGTTTGTTGATCTGGACGTTCTCGCGACATTGAAATACAGAACTCAACGCTTGAAGCGCTTTCACCTTGTAAAGGTCCCGTGGGAAGACGGCGAATCCCCCTTCCTTGTCCGAAGGGAGAACGCAGTATAAGTTCGTTTTCAGGTAGACGCCAAACGACGAACAATAGGACGCCTTGGTTCCCGTTGGTCACGTAGAAGTACATCTACACCACTAGAAACACATCTATCCATTTCACTCGCGGGAGCTAGGCTAGACACTTTGTGCACCAAGGATAGCAGCTCCGGTTTATGGACACCGACCAAGTCGTTACTAACACCTTAACAATTTTTAGGCATGTTTTATCGCCCTTAATAGTGACACACGAACTTTCGGTCGATTCGACTATAAGGTTTTTAGATCTTGGACTGTTTGTAACAACTGATCATGCATGTTGGCAGTATGAGCCTCGTGCTAACAAACCACTACTACCTTTTAGCTCGTCCCATTCTAAGCTTGTCAAACGTAGTATCGCCAACATGTGCCTGCTGAATTGCTTTCAAGAAATCCTGCCCACACAGAGCAGCAGACAGTTTCCTCAAGCAGGTTGACCGTCTTGAGCAGGCGGGCTATCCACAGCACATTCTGGTGTCAGTGGCGGAGAAGATTTTGAAGAAGTCGCGGAACTGCCACACAAGCGAAGGGTCGCCCCAGAATAATGTCAAGCTTGCTGTGATTCCGTATGTACACCGCGTATCCCATAATTTGAAAAAGATTGCCGAACAGGTTGATGTAAAGGTGGTCTTCTCTGCGCCGTTAAAACTTTCCAGGCTCTGCAAGATGACTAACCCCTTTCTCAGGAAAGCTCCGGCCTGCAATGTGAACCACCAGAACAAGTATGTAATTTGTCAGAAGGGTGTGGTCTACGAGTTCCCCTGTTCGTGTGGTAGATGGTACGTAGGCCATACCGAGCAATGCCTGAATGATAGGCTAAGACAGCATAATAACAACGTCAGGAATGGCAGAGAGGGCCACCTCGCAATTCACTGCCGGGATTGTCATTGCGTTCCTAACTTTAGCGCCTGCGCGGTAGTCGCCCGAAGCCCTGATAAATCAGTAAGACTAATCATTGAGGCCAAGAGAATAATCGAATTAGGTGATCTGTGCGTTAGCGTAGCCTCCATTTCTTTATCGCCAAAGGAGTTACGCTACTTAAACGCGGCTGCGCATTAAGGCACGGTGACGGCGCGCGCGGTGTCTATATATGTTCTGTGCTCTTTCGAACTAAATCTTTGTTGGAAGTGGCGCTCCGTGTGTGTGTACTGTCTCTCTTCGTCCGTGTCGTTTTCGCGCCGTAAGCTGCAATTAAGGGGAAAAGAAGTTATTACTTTGAAGATGATTCATTAAGTTTGTGTAAATGATATGTTCGAGTGTCTTGCAGCACACGCTTGTCAGAGAAATGGGCCTGTAGTTACACTTTTTTGTTTTATCTCCGCTTTTTATATACTGGGGTTACGTTGGCATTTTTTCAATCAGCCGGTAAAACGCATTGTTCAAGCGACGTTTTGTACATGAGAGTTAAAAAGGGGCGATAGAACTGCGCAGTTTTTCAAGACGAAGTTGGATATACAGTCAGGACCAGGAGCAGAGTGACCATTTATTTTTTCCACAAGAGCACGACACCGCGTTCGGAAATTTCTATGTCGTTCATTTGCGGGAGCGAGCCATCATTCTGGCATAGACTACATGTGTTAAACTGTTTGTTTGCTCTAGATTGAGGTATAAAGTCAGTTCACTTGGAGCCCCATGTGGTGTAAATTTTGTCTCAATGTGGACCCAAATTACGATTTTCTTAGGCCGGTATTTTTTTCTCACAAAAAAAAGTACTTTAGTCTCCAAAAATTATAGGCATAAAATACTCTCCCCAAAACAAGCATTTCTTACTCAGGTATTGGTTAATCCTGACGAAGGCCGTGCCACGGCCGAAACGTAGAGTAAACAATTATCAAATTTTCGTAAGTGTGCTCCTTATTCTTAACTATATATATATATATATATATATAATATATAATAGCTTTCAACATACAAAAACAAGTTTTTCCACTGCCTCTAAATATTAATATTGAAGAGAAACTTAACGTTACATGCAATTTTCGCGACAGGCACATGCGCGCAGAGCACTAAATACAATAAGTACCATATGAATTGGCTGCTGTAAATACCTGTGCTATTTTGAAATATGCTGATGCTATGCTGGTATATACATTCGCCCACACTTGTAATTTGGTCATAGTTCGGAATGCTGTAATATAAAATTTTTGTCAGCAGAAAATCTGAGAACCTTGACTTGACAGGGTCGCGTTCTTCAAAAAGCCTGTTACCTGTCCCGAGTTTCGTATCAGGTAAGGTGCATTCATGGTTCATTATTCATGAAGTCTTCCTGCAAAACACTATAAGAAAAGCTTGTCTTCATTGGATGCACTGGTGTTAGTGCACATGTACGTGTTATCCTGCATAAGCCAAGTCTTTCGACAATAACTCATCAGTTGCAATACAGCGCCTGTGTTGGGTCTTTTTAGGTGGGCATGATTGTATTGTATTGTATGCTGCTTCCTCAAAAGGAAAGTAATGACTAGGTCGTTAGCTACCTGCTGCAGCAAATGAAAAACAATATGCAACATTTTTTTCTTTCAGTACTCCTCTTTCTACCCCCCCCCCCCCGCACATACACGCACACCAGAGCTATAAGCGCCCAAGAAGGAAGAGGGGCTGTTTACGGTTGCGCACCTGTCATTGCTTCTCTAAATCTTCGGTTGTGAGCGAAGTTGTCGGAGCAGCGAGGATATAATGTACGACAGAAATCAAAGGTGAACATTGGACATAAGCTTATCTGTTTTGGATAGAAACTGAAGGAATAAGAACTCCAACCAAAATATATTTAGGAAAAAAAAACCCGATGTTCCGAAGCTGGTCCGGCTTCTTCTTCAGGGGTGAGGGATTGGCTTCAAATGTCGTTTTTTAATATGTATTGGTTGGACTTTTCTCATTAATTCAATGTACGAATAGAAGTGGGGATGGTGGTAAAGGAAAGGGTTGCCCCTGTGGCTTTCGCAATAATTCATTAAGCAAAATATCTTCTCTTTTCAACTTGCTGTGTAATCTAGCCTTCTCGTGACTCTCTGCCAAGCTTTGTATTGTGCTCCGTAGCTCAGGGTGAGGTGAGTTTCCGCGAACCTTACCTTCCTTCCAAACCAGTTACTGCATGCAAGCTTCCCCTGAATAGGTGAGTCTGTGGTTGAAGAAAGGAAAAAAAGACGCTATCTTTCTTGCGAGATCAGGGCTCAGTGCCTTGAAGAGAAGGGGGGGGGGGGGGGGTAGTGGAGAAAAGAGTTTAGAAGTAGGAAGAAGAGAAGGTTTGGAAGAATGTGACGGCCATGGCTGCCAGAGCAGAAGAGAATAGGGGCCGTTGGCAGGGCAGTCCCAGTCGTATGACTTGGGAAATGTGGAGTGCAACCACGTACGCCACATACCCATGGCCATCCCCCACACGAAAAAATGTCCTAGACCACCTTTCTTGGGCAAGATACAGAAACTAGCAAATGAAAAAACTAAAATAAATAAACAACTGATAATCCAACGCCGATTGTCACCACAGCTGCGGAAGGAAGGAAAAACGTAATTCGTGACCTCGGCACCAGCGACTAAACAGAGGCATTTATTCGCAGAACACTGTGTTATAAGAAAAGACACGGGAAAACACGACACCAATGAGCTGCTGCAAACGATGCCGCGTGTCGACCCACTTGAGCGCAGGGAACAGCGACACTGCGACACCACTCGCAACATGTTTGCCCCATACCAGTCCCGAAGGCACGGTGTAGAGCTCGTTGCGTTTTTGTAGTATTTCTGCATTCCTTGAAGAGCACAAAGAGCGCGAAAGATTGGGTACCAGGAACTTGAGCGTGGAAAGCGACCTTTGCCATCAAGCCTTTTGGAGTGTGGACTTGAAAAAACGCAAATGATGTGTGAGGGACGACAGGAAGTTCTTACGCGCTTCAAAGATGACTATGAATCGAGAAGTGTGTAAATGGGAATAAAAAAAAGTCTACAAAAACACGGGTGTTGCTATGTTGTGTCGGTACAACAGAACTGCAGGCCGTTTGGAAAAAAATGGCAGCAATATCTCATAAAGAGACTCGAGAATTAAAAGCCTCTCTGATGGCCAAGAGGTAAAAGAATTTTTTCGACCATGTTTCAGCTTGAATAAGTTTATTTCCGCGAGTGATGAAGGATCACGTACGGCATGAATGGGGCGTTTCTGCCGCCTTTCTTCTTGAAATATGGCCGTGAGAATTTTCATGGTACCCTAAATTACGCAGCCGCTGTTTAATTGGTTGCAAATGACATGACAAAAGCCCATGGTCTGTGTCATCGTACATTTGAACAAAACTTGAAATCCAGCCAGATGGCGCATTGCTATCGGGAAATTTTTAGCGCGAACTAATGCTTCCTCACGACGTTCACAAGCACCCATCCTGTCTCTCTCGTTCTTCTTAACGTCTTGTTTAGCGCTCACAACTTTCCCAATTGCCACATTTATTCAAATAAAACTGAAGTGGCATCTGAGGGCACAAGCAGTTGTTCAACGCAATAGAGAGAGAGAACGGGTGCTCGATTGCTCACGAATCGTGCTGATTTCTCGTCTTTGAAGCCACATTATTAATGAATCTGGAGCTTAGCACTTATTCTCCGTTGATGAGGTACATAATCATAGATCAAGCTCTGTGTAAAATTCTGATGTCACATAATAAAGGTGACCTGGAGTGGCACATGTGTCCCAACAAGCTGCAGAGAACCCCATTCCATGCCTTCGTACCGTCATGCTCGTTTAATACAAACGTTTGTAGATTGGATTACAGAAACAACATTAAAAGACTGAGAAAAATTTAGTTCCTCCGCTCGTTAGTAACGCACTTCGTTATGTATTCTGTTCTCTGGGAGCAGATCACGCAAGTTTTGTAGCATAAATTAACATAAAGTGCTGTTTCTATTTCACCACAGTCAGCGAACGGTGTTCTCTACAAACACATCATCTACATTAAACTTCGTGCCAACACAATGCATACAATCCTCAATTAGATCGCCAAAAAAACAAAAAAATACGGGTTTCACGGAAAGAATTTTCTAATGCTTCGTTATATATTCCAACGTCAAACTTATAATATGCACCACCTTGAACGGGATTAACTCCATGGCCAAATTTCACTGCATAAAGCGCTCGAATAAGTGCATCATCTTAGGACTCGATATAGGGCCCAGCCTATAGCCGGTGTTTTGGTCACATATAGGTGACCAAAAACATTTTTCTCTGCAAAACATTTTCGCAATAGACTGCTTTCTTGGAGTAAATCAGCCCGACATTTTCGAATACACCTGAGGTAGTCACCAAAAGCCTTGGACGTTTGGCGTGGAATGACCGATCAAACTTTACGTCGATACCTATCACTTTTCGTCTGCACTGCCTCTTTCCAAGTTTGTCTTCTTCTTTTCTTGACATTCAACTTCACAGTAATTTAACAAATCCGCATTATATTGGTTCTATAGAAGAAAATAGCTTGTGGTATACGCATCTTAAATAAAACTTGGCTGTGTACTTACGCCCCATCTCACTGTTTTGTATCAATCATTTCACTGTTCTCATCTCACCATATTGCCACGTGGTTGCGACGGCAAAGAATATGGTACTTGGGTTGCTCAAGACGACACTTTTTATTTCGTGAACGTGTGCCTAGAAAAGTACAAAGTACTAGAAATTCACGCTTTACACAGATAGCGGTAATTAGAGCCTTGGTCGTCGGCGATATGATCTGCGTGAAGGTACGTCGTCATATATGCCCGTGGCATCGAACATCATCTATATTGTAGGTGTCTCAAGCTTATCAGAAGATTATAAAATAATCTAGAATATTCGCAGACTGCCAAGCGTGCTTTTCGCAAGGCAATTGATTAATATGAGGTGTCTAACGTTTCAAAACCACCATATGATTATGAGAGATGCCGAAGTGGAGGACTTCATAAATTATCCGAAATGGAGGACTCCTCCAGAATCCCAGGTTTCTGGAGGACTCCAGAAACCTGGGACTCTTCAACATGCACCCAAATCTGAACACATGGGCCTACATTATTTTCACCTCTATCGAAAATGCAGCCGCCACTGGCGGGATTCGATCGCGCGACCTGCGGGTCAGCAGCCGAGTACCTTAGCTACTGAACCACAATGGCGGTGCCTTTGCGATAGGCAGTGACATATAAATACAAGCGAAGTGGCAGTATAATAATGTTGCGATAAAATCTCAGCAGATGCGACAGGTTCCACTGTGGATGCTATTTTCATACAGAACCGTCAGCGGGTAGCCACGCGTTGCTAGGTGGATCGACGTCTTTGGGTATTTCGAGTAGGCTAAGTTTATACCTAAAACATACGGCGGGATGACAGCACTCACGTTGACTGTAAATTTTAGCGAAACAAAGTGCACGCTTCGGTTGGATGATATGCATATTATTAAGAAGCTGTCTTGTATTCCTCAAAGGTCGAGATCGTCAATGGTCGAGCAAACCTTCACTATCATGTGCTGGATGAAAGGAATATATCTATGTAATGTTTACAGCCAGCCTATAGACCGCAACCACAACTGACAGTGGGGGCCGACATCACTCCTGTAAGTCTATATATTTAGGGCTGTATCCGTTACAGTAAAAGGTAACTAAATACGTTACTTGTTACTCTAATAAAAAAGGGAACGTTTCACGGCTCCACGCTATATATATACATAAAAAAGGTAACGCATTACGATTACCGTAACCGAAAAAACGAATGTTACCTCTGCCGTAGTAGCTCCGGAATCATCAGTTTTAACCAATGTGTGTTTGCTGCAGAAACCCACAATGGGAATTTTTAAATTTCAAATTTATGTTTCACACATACTAACCTAAGCAAGGAATATACCCAATGTTCAATTAACAAGAATTTTTTGTACAAATGTGCTGAACCTTAGCAATGTTATATAGAGGCTTAATGATACCTGCCCATGTGATGGCTTCTGACTCTGCAGTGACCCAGGGTGAAACCATATATATATTTTTTTTGATTGGAGCATTATACACAAAGTGAGGTTCAATAATATACGGTATTCACAAAGAAGCTATCATTGAACTTTCAAGAAATATACAACAATCGGCCTTTTCTTGGTCCTTCAGCACCTTCAATAAAGCATGTTCAAATCGGTACTGTTGGTCCTAGCAACCGAAATGGCCCGCCGTGCACCAGTACGCAATCACGGAGGCCTACGGAGGACTACATTGGTGTCTTTTTATTGGGGAGGGGGGTATTGGGAGATTTCGTGGGGAGGAGGGGGGGCACTTGCAAGTTTGTGACATCAGATGTGGCTTGCAGACGCGTAAGTCTAGAAAAATCACGAAGTCTTGCAATAGCAGCCATATTGTTTTAATATTTTGCAGGTTTTATTTTTGTTTATATAAGAATTAAAATCATGCCTAGAAATCAAATTGACAAACGAACGTAGGTTCCCAGCACTCGTAATTGCATTCTTCTATTGAGTCTTTTCCGGAACCAGTCGAGAGTGGCAGTTGCGGTTTCAATTATCTCACACACCTGATGGGTAATGAGCACGTGTACACGCTACAAAAAGCATTAAAAAGTTGAATGTTTTATACATACTTACCAAGCATTCTTATTTGTGACGTTTTTAAGAGAATTTTTAATGGGGCCCACTTGCAAGGGGCGTTCCCCTCCCCTCACCGAGCACAAAGGGGTCGGTGAGTCAACGTTCTCGGCAGGCGTGGTCAACTGGCCTCCAGGTCTTGACCAGTGTGGACTATGTATCTGTGCAAATATTGCATTGGCTTTCATCTGTACATGTGACCATCGACAGGTTTTTGTCTTAAGGGTAAGCAAATCCTTCTTTCAACTTGCATCATGGCTGAGGGAGGGGTTCGTGTTGGTGTCGTTAGAGTGGGTAGCAAGTGCTGGTGTGGCTTGAAGGGGTCAAGCGCCCCTTTCGCACCACCCGCCTCGCCCACGCCCTTGTCTACACTTCATTCATTGAACACTGCGGTGAGGACTAGTTGACTAAATGCACAGATTTGTTTTCTTCCGCATCTTATACCGCTACATAAAACATTCTCATATTGTGAAAAGTAGGTATATCGATTTGTTTGAAGGAAAGTAAAATCCAAGGCATGACAGATACTCAAAAGAGTGGGTTCCTGCAATCGCAATAAGAAAACTCGTAGCAGAGGTGCTTCTTTTTTCGTGACGCGTACAATGTAAAAGTGAGATCCGATTCGGAAAAAGCGAACTGAGTGATGTGCGTTGGTGCTTGCTCAATGTTCAATGAAAGAAGGTTTCATGAAGTATGACGTAGCCAACAACAGAAACAAACTGCTGCATCTTAAATTAAACAAGCAAAGTGCTGCACAATTGTGGTAGAACATGGACATATATTGAAATATGCGTATTTTATTACAAAAGCGAAATAACTATTTTGCAGAACGCTTAAAATTCATCGTGATGTCAACACATCTGGGTAGTGTCATTAGTGCTATTTGGATGAAAATCCCTGAATTTCAACTAATTCAGTAACCTGTGGTAGAAGAACCTTTTGAATTTTTAGTTTCGGTTTCCGCGCTGACGGCGCCGCCGATGAAAATTAGCCGCGCGCCGCCGCTGATGAAATAACCGGCGTGCGCCGACGACGCCGCCGCCGCCGACTCTCTGCGACCCCCACGCCGCCGCCGGTCAAAATCGCCTCGGCGCACACCTCTAGCTGTGTGTACTACCAACACCACCGTGTGGTGTTGGTACTACCCACGGAGTTTCTTCGTCCTCCGTGACTACCCATCACACCGTGCTACCCATCATTCCCATGGTCGCTGAACGATCGCAACGCCAGAGTGCCCTCTAGTTAATTTTGAGAAACTCTATGGAACATGTTACAAACACTTTTTGCTTTGTTATACGGTTGCCAAGTCGACGTCAAAATGATGACGCAGGCATTTTTATCCCTCATTGGCTGTTTGCTTCCCCTCGTCTTCGCGACCACTGCGGACCGCCCACTTTTTGACGTCACCGACAGAAAGCCTCCGTCTGGATTTGGAATTTGTATATAATTGCACCACTGTCAGAGTTGTGAAAATTTCCAACATGTGTGAAGCTCACCGCGGACCGCTGCGGCGGGAGCAAACTGCCCCCCCCCCCTTTTTTTTTTGCTGCGAGCTAATTCACATCCTGAAAATATTGCTACTTTTTGTGTCATGTGAAACGGTCTTAAGGCGGACACATCGAGATGATAGATACCCTGGTGCTTTGGCCCAGTAACTGTAACGTGCAATCGTGCAATGTGAGAAATTTTATGCCTGTTAAGCTTAAAAATTATTAGCGCTCTCGGAGGACATCTGGTTTGGTTCAATACTCATCAGATGGAGCCACGCTCTGCAGACTCGGTTTCTGCAGTGGCATTTCTTGAAGAGAGGCACGAACATTAAAAGAAAAATGGTCACGTGACGTCTGGGCGGCCAGCAGCAGCTTTTCCGCTCGCATCCCCTGGCGTGTCGTGTGGGCCTTATCCTTAGCCCCGCACCCTTATACCTAGCGCTGAGGCCAAACCTTCGCCGCAGCAGCGTCAGCGCGAGAAGGAAGCGGTTGTGGACGTGGTGGGGTGTGCGCGTGTGCCATGGCTTGCAGTGGATTACGGCGCTGAAGAGGACCCGAGCGGAGTATGCAGCCGTCTTTCCAGGCCGGCAAACAGGCGGCTGCCTACCGGGACCCTGCTGGCCGGAGGCCCGTCTACGCCGCCAACCCGCGAAAGGTGACCCACCGGGGAGGGGCTGCTGCCGCTGTCAGCAGCGCTCGCTGCCGTGCGCGCGCGGCCATCGGACGGCTGCTTGCTTGGATAGAATGACGTCCCCTGTGTCGACGCCGCCGCTGGCTATTTCCCCATTTCTCGTCCAACGTATAAAAAGTTGTGCTTGAGGCTGACACAAAGCTTTCAAGTGGCGTTCGAGAATGCCCACGATGCGTGCGGGAACAAATGCCTTTTTTTTTCCACGCTGCTTTTAGTAGCCGATGATACAAAAAACGCGCATTGGATCCCGCCGGGAGGGAAGCGATCGGGAGGGGGGGGGGGGGGGAGACCCGAAAGATGGGCAACCCGGGCTGTTGACACGATCGTTTCCCAGTGAACCGAGATGGCGCCCCCCCCCTCCCCCCAATGACGGAGACAAGTCTTCCTCGTCCGAGGCGAATAAGCCGCCCGACATGTGACCAACTTGTCAGCGCACAGAGACGTCGTGGGGACATTTTGGGCGGCTTGTCAGAGTGCACTCGCCGGAATGAAGGATCCTCGGTAGGCGTTGCAATAATCGCGCGACTCGTCGTTGCGGGATGGTTCGCGTAAAGCATCTCGGCAACATCGGACGGCCGAAGCCTGACATTGTTATTTTAGCGTCGGCGGCCGAGGCCTCTCGTGCAATCTCCGTGTTTTCCAGTGTGCAGCGAAGACAGCGCCAGGCTTAGTACTACCACTGTAATGTTTCGTCGAAACACTTCTCAGAAAATCGCCATCTGCGGCGGTCGTTAAGCAGCTAGGCAGGCGAGCGTAAATTATGATAGGGGATCCCTTGAGATTTGTTTTCCAACGTTATGCTTGAATGTCTTGACAATAAAGAATAACGCACTCTGAAATCGGGAGTCTTTCACATAGGGTTATTAAATGCTCGTCGCGTTTTCTCAATCCGTCCTTGTCCATTCGCGCCGTACGTTAAAATGAACTGTTACCAGGTCGGCCTATTTGTTACCCATGTGGTGTTTCCGGAATAATGAAGGTTAGTTCTGATGTGCCTCAACTGTTATGCTTGGCCTTGCAATGCGGAGTGAATAAAGAATCCTCTACCGTCATTTATGTCGACGGTTTGTTGGAAGCCATTCATTATTATTTTGAGAAAATCACCGGCGGGCATAAATGTGCATTACAAGAAAGATTTTAGGGGTCGGAGGCTAACAGCATGTATACTCAGAGCTGGAGGAATGAAGCTGAAGTGGCAGAAAAACTGTACATCTCACACGCGCACACACAAAAAGGTGGCAGCTTTTTTTGTGTTTGGTGGATAACTTTATTGGGGTCCTTCACAAATGACAGGTGAAAAAATGCTAGAGCCGGCCTACAAGTTATGCTTAAAATGCTTATGCTATTGGCTGCTTGCTCTCATTTCTTGGTAGCTTCATCTGAAAACGGGGAAACCTCATCGCTCACGTGTGGCAAGGGGCTACCCTTTTGTCTCTAGCTGTGGTGCAAGTTCGATGTTGGCATTGCTTATGTGGTGAATATTGCCGTAACGGAGTGGGCAATGTTGTGTGGAGGATCCTCCTCTCTACGTGATTCTGATTTAGAGCCAGGGAAATCCCCCAATAGGCAAGCTGGCATTTTGTTGGTGCATAATCAAGCAGAATGAAATCTAGGGTTTTAAGTTGAATTGATGCTCCAGTGGCATCCTCACTCTATAGTATTTTTGGTTCAAGAAAACTTACTTTGCCAAATAAAAACACAAAACAACAAAATTAATGTTTCTGTGCCCAATATGGGTGCCCTGTCACAATGAATGAATGAAGGACGATGCAGTAGTCTTTAAAAGATGACTTCAGCAGAACTGTAATGACGTAGCCGAAGGACACACGGTTTTAAACGCCCTGGCAGAGCATCGCAAGAATGTGTTGACTGGAAATCTGCCTCCATCATGGAGAAAGAAGAGAAACTGTTATCATCCTGCCTGCTCGTTGTGCATTCAATCTGCTACTAACACGATATATCAGACACTGTGTTCACTCCACGAGGGACACGCAAGCATTTTGCATCTTTAGACAGACATAATATAAAGACCACTATGCATTGATTTATTGTGAACAAGGCACCTGCATTGGGCGCCGAAACGTGGATTCTGTTGTTTTGTGTTCTTACTTGGTGAGTGTACGTTTTTTAAACCATGCTTTTTCCTCCCCAGCTGATTTTTTGGCAAACCCTAGACTTTACAGTAGTATTTTCACTCCTTGTGCTGAGAAGACTGGCATACTAAGAGCAGTTATGATGCCTCGATTTGAGGTTCCCACAGCGTGTCAAGTGGTAAAAATTTCCATCAAGACAACCTAAGCTGCTGGCAATGCACAGGCTTACAATGTAATGGCTGTGAAGCTAATTGCGCTAATACGCTTGTCGATACGAGTTCAAAAAAGCACTACAACAAGCTGGTCGTCGTCACAATGTGTCCTGCCTTTCTTAAAGCTGCTCCAATCCAGCACGCATATGATTTTTTAGCATGTTGCTACTACGTTACGCCGCCTTCCCAAGGTCCAGCAGACCAAGTGCTGCACTTGGTCTGCTGGTAGCAGCAGAACAAGCACCTCTGTTATTCCTTCATGGCTGCTTCATTTTTTATTTTGCAATGTCGTGTTTAAATGGTGTAACATGATTTTGTGCAGCATTTTCCACTATGCATCGGTGAATTAGAGGTCTTGCAAGTTTTAGCACCCACCACCAACATGGTTTTTAAGAAGTGTGGATATGCCGAGGATCTCTGATTGGTCAGTTATTTAAATCCAAAAATTGTTCATGGAGCGAGCAGTGCACGATCGCCTGTGATAAAACTGTCAAAGGAGCCCTTTTACTTGGCATGTTGAGAATAGCTTATTTTTATGCGGTTTTAAGCCAAAACAAGTGGCCACACCTTATTTCTCACTTGGGTTTGCAAGCTACATTTGGTGCTACCACATTCTGCTTGACTGCACATAATTTGAAAAGTGCTTCAGCAAAGAACTGCATCTGCGATACCATTTTGACCACAAGTGTGCATTCAATTACGCTGCCAATCGAAATATCTGCAGTTTATTTGAATGGTGTGTATTATCTTGGGATCACAGGTATATAATATCTAGGTTCAAAAACATAATGCGACATGAAATCACAAAAAGTTACATGCTCTTATGTACAAATTAAGTTGGCACAGATTTTTATTTGACATCGAAGTACTTGTGTGCTACAGAGTGCTAGTAGTTTTTTGTTTCTTGTATCGCCTTGGTGCACTATTTAAGAAACATCCCTATGCATTCTGGCAAGAGCAGTCCTGTTTCTTTGCTGTAAAACTGATGGCAGCTGCTATCAATCGGCATTTTTTGTGCTCTCGTACATTGAACATTGAACTTGCATATTTGAAAACTGGCCTTGTGGGAACCATAGTAGCATGTTTAATTACGAGGATCAATGAGGACAAACTGTTGATTTTAATTGATCCTAGTAAGACTGTTTAGCAATTCAAATTTGTTGTAATCCGGAGGAAGCACTCATGATAAAGCTCTTATTCAAAATTTTTTCACGCAATTTAGGAAGTATGGGTACAAACAAATATGCAGTTTTCTGGAAAAAAAAAACAAATATATCATCATCATTCCTTTTCCCTTAAGGGCCCCTGATGGGGTATTACATAAGGGAGGGGGATGGGTTGAACAAGGATACACAGGGGCAATTCCAGACCGAGAACATAAAGTAGGTTAAAATTCAAGAATAGGAATTACAGGGCAATAATAAAAACAGAACTCGTTATACAACTAATAGCATGATTATAAAAAAAATGAAAGGCAACTGTCTACACAGAAATTACTACGGTGCGGTTGTAAAATAAGTTTCTAATAAGGTTTTAAACTTAACAGTATTTCGTTCGTTGGCTATTGCATCTGGAAGCCGATTCCAATCCTCAATTGTTAACAGGAGGAAAGATTTGTCAAAAGCGTTGGTTGTATCTTTTAAATTTTGGACACTGAAAGAATTGAAGAGATGGCGCGAAGTTGGAATTGGTGGGAGAAGCAAAGAGCCATGTAAGTAAGATTAATTGAAATACAGTTTGTGAAATAAACAAAGGCGTGCTATTTTTCGTCTAAGATCCAGAGATGTGTTTGTGTGTGTGTGTATATATATATATATATATATATATATATATATATATATATATATATATATATATATATATATATATATATATATATATATATATATATATATTGTGAGTAACTAATCCATTTATGAGGACATGCATTTTATTTGGGGGTATTATTATAGCTTTAAAACTCAAGTTGGAGATGTAGACATCCATATTCCACTTTCACCTGTATGTTGGTTGGAGATTCATTCAAATGAAGATATTTCTAAGTGTTTCTTTTCATCTGCAGTTTCAGCAAAAAGAGTATAAAATTTATGTATTCCCCAGGAAAATGGAAACTCATTTAGTACACTTCCTAATTGTTTTTTTGATGCTTTCTATAATTTGGCATTCGGTTAATTGACATTTTTTCTTGGTCCCGTGAAGTCTGAATTAACAAGTTTTTACTGTATCGTTTCTGTTTAAAGGGACTTTCTACCACATGGAAAATTTTTCTGATTGTGCCACAAATGAAAAGATCGCTCATCACATTGGCAGCAATGAGAATGCTTCTGTTTCTTAAATAGGAAATATAATTTTAACTTGACATTAAGAGTCGACAAAAGACTGCTGGTGTCACCCAACAGTGATGTGGTCAGTTTACTGGTAGGACAAGAAATTCTTGCAGGTAGACTTATTTTGCTTAAGAACGAACATGTATAATCTCAAATTGTATTTAACGCACTTGAGGCAGCTTTAGGCTGCTCCAAATATCCATTTCGGCTTTTTTTTTCTCCCGCGTTTTAAGACGCACCTAGTGGGGCTGCCAGCAGTGTGTTTGCATGCCTGCCTGCCTGCAAACAGCAGAGAAATGCAAGCACGGTGTTCGCTACCACTCATAAGAACAGCAAAAAAGTGTTTGCATGCTTTACAACTGCTAAGGTATTTGTTTTAATTATGAACAAAACTTGATGAAGCCTGTAAAAACTGCATGTTGTTTCAGTTTTTCACTCTTGCCGGCGCTACAATTGCCATTGTCGCCACTGACCAGTGTTGTGGGCATTCATCCCGCCGATATATGGAGACCGAACACAGATGGAAAAATTCTGTTTTAAAAATTTCTACACCCTTTCCAGAGAAACCACTGCAAGGTTAGATGCTTCAGATGGTAGCCTTTTATTGCAACACAAAACAGCAAAGCAGTGAAGAATGGTAGGCAGTTCCTTTACAGGAGGTGTTTCAATTCAAATGATCACAGATGTGCACTGAGAGAAATCAAATGCTTGAGGCCAGTCTCGTCTGTGTGGCTCACCTGTACAAAGCGTTGAATGGACATTTAAAGAGTCAACGTTTTTATGCGTATTTGTAAACTACAATTTTACAATTTTGAATACACAGTTTTTATTGCGGCACGGTGCTTTGTGAGCAAGAAAACGCGCAAGAAGAAAAGCTTGGGAATCCTGCACCATAGATTTTGAAAACATATAGCTTCTAATTGATGAAAATGAAGTTTGTTGTCACCTTTGGGTGCCATAGATCTAGCATGCAAAGTTTCGTATCGTGAAAATATGAAAAGTGCATCTTGAAAATTTTTATGTCGCTTGCGGAGATTTCGCCATGAAATACCAATATGAAACTTCAACCTTGATTTTTTTTGCTAATACTGAATGAGTGCAGTTCGTCAATTCAAACCAAGTCATTGCATCTCCTTAGTGTCCCTTTTATTACAGTAGGCAAGCAATTTACCCAACAATTGCACGCTTAGACGTTGCAGTGCCGCACGTCGCCACTTGCAGATATCCGGCACATGCCTCATGCCCTTTTACTCATGACAGCTCGATGAAATTTTCTGGAACTTGATAGGTTAGGATCATGGCACCCACAGATGATAATATACCTCATTTTCATGGATTAGAAGCTCCGTGGGACCCAGTAAACACCACAAAGATTTATGACGTTTCAGTGTTTCATGCTTTTCTTCAAGGTAGCGTCTCCTCCGACATTTTGTATTCGCAGGTTTCCTTGCTGACCAAACATCATCTCGTTGTAGGAGTGGTGTTCTGAAGACTGTGAACCCCTGCTTTACTAATACAGTCTATGCTCATTTAGGGGATAGGTGATAATGAGGCCAATATTACGTAGAAATGTTGGTAGATTTCGGTACCATGAGGCCATTTGTGACAGGTCCCACTTTTTTTCATAATATGAGATAGGTGCATGCAAGAAAATAAATTTCACTGAACACCATTTTTTTTTTTCACGAAGTACTTTGTGATGAGGGCCTGCTTAGCAGAGAGGCTTTGCATGTGACGTAAGCTTGTGATGTCTTGCTCGGCATGACTCTAAACATAAGTCCACTCTTGTTCACATTGGCGATGTTTCAGTCCTCATATTTCGCAACCAATTTGTCTGCCTGTCTGTGGCCTATGCTTTCATTGACGCTTTCGCGCTCTCTGCATATTGCACTAAACAGAACACCATGCCGGGTTTAACGACGGTGGTGGTTTGTGACGTTTGCCTGTGCGTGGTCAATGCAATGAACTGCATGAGATGACGCAGGAGTAGATCTTGAACAACATTTATAACAACAAAGGACTCTATCGACTATCACAAAGACAAGCTCAGAAATACACACTTAAACTATCTAAAGTCCAAGTGGCTACTGTCCAATCTACGTGGCTACACGATCGCTCGTGGTTTGATGAACCAGCGTCCCAAGGAGGGACAGTCCACGCACGGTGATGACCTTTGTCCGTAGCAAGCTCAGGCACGCAGGAGACGCGTCCCGCATGCGGTTTCGGCAAGAGACAAGGCCTCCGTCAGGCCTCACGTTTGTAGACGGCTTTCAGCTGTCCAGGTCCAGGTGGCGGCGGCGATCAGGAACCCTGTCCCGCACGCCGGCATAGCAGGAACTGTGCCCGGTGTCGGTAGCCCCAGACAGGAACCCCTGCTCCCAGCCTCGATTCCCAGGGAACAGACAGGAGGAGCTCTACGCATAGTGCCCTAGGCTGGTGTGTCCTAGCTGGAGCCACCACCAGGCAAGCACCAGGCCCTCTGTAAGCACGATCATGAAACCTCCAAGGACAGCGCCCTGGTCCAGCGTGCCCTTGGGCTAGGTCTTGCTCGACTCTCTGCGCGTTCCACACGCGCATTTCTTCTTTTTCTTCTTTTACCTCTTGTGCCGCCGCCTCGCATGACACCTGTCGCTGGCTCATCTTCATGTCACCATCCTTTTCCTCCTTGGATGCCTCCCCCCCCCCCCCCCCCGCAGTGGCGTCTGTGAAAGCAGGCGTTTAGGGTGTAGCGACACAACCACAATGGACCTGAGCTAACGGGGGGGGGGGGGGAGGTTGGATCTCCTCCCACGCCTAGCCATGCGTGGCTGAGCCAGGTCCGCGGAAGAGGGTATCCTGGTGGCTGAGCTGATGTCTTGTGATAGGACCTTTGAGGCCCCCCGGCAGAGGCAACACACCCCTTTGACTCCAGCTTCATCCAGATGGAGTCAAGACCCCCTGGGCTGACCCACTCAGGGGAAATCGGCAATCGCCTCTTCTTATCTCTCTCCCTACATCTTCGTCTTTATCTCTCACTTATTATCTGTCCTGTCTTCTACTCTCTTCCATTTACTTCCGAAGTTCCTGGCAGCTAGGGTTAACCCTGTGCGAATAGCCTACCTTGGTCATGGTGCATTGGGTTATAGTAACGTTGTACGGCTTGCGTCTTCAGGTTTCAACATCCGAAAACCTTTAGCGTCTGCTCGTTGGGCTCCTTGGTGGGTGGCCGCCAACTTTTCTGAAGAAAATTAAACAGGTATGCATAAAGCTTTTTCTCTGTTAAGTGATCGTACTGCCTTCAACTGCCTACGCACCAAGGACTTGGGTCTTTTCAACCGATCAAATGAAAACTTCCTTCATTTTCATGTCATACTCAGTGAGAAAAGTGGCAAGCAAGCCAGAACTGTATCCCTTTTTGTAGTAGCCAGGTGCCTTACAGAAGCTATTGGGGCCGGTTACAATGTTACCAAAATGGCCAGCGAAGTCCTCCTCCTCGAAGTTGGAAAAAAAGAACAGCTACACACTCTTTCAACTTTCGGTGACACTCCGATCATTGTAATACCACACAGATCAATGAACACTACTCGTGGAGTGTTATCTCGCACAGATATGCTTGGCCTGACTGAAGCGGAACTATTGTACAGGTGGAAGAGTAAGAATGTGACCAATGTACAAAGGATTATCATCAGAAGAGACAACAAGCAAGCACCAATGAAACACCTAATACTCACGTTCGCTTCCAGTAATCTGCCAAAAACTATTCAAGCTGGGTACACAAAGACTTGATCAGGCCATACATACCTAACCCACATCGTTTTTTTAAATGCCAGAGCTATGGCCACGGCTAACAAAGCTGTTGTGGTCACCAAACTTGTGCACAATATGGAGTGTTTGGCCACAATTCCGACAACTGCAAAGAACCGTCACACTGTGTGAACTATGGGGAAAACCATGTCGCATACTCGCGGTCCTGTTCATTTTGGAAAAAAGAAAAATATATCATCTCATTGAAGATAAAAGGAAACATCACATTCAAAGAAGCAAGAAGAAGAGTCTCATTTTATGGCCCCACATATGGTTATGCGGCACATCAGGGGGCACCTCCGCACCAGCCCTCGCCACTCCTTTGGGCTGCGCAGAACGAGCCCTCGAAGACTTCGATCAGGCTATACATACTTAACCGCTGTCGTTGTTTTAAATGCCAGAGGTATGGCGACGGCTCACAAAGCTGTCACGGTCACCAAACTTTTGCACAATGTGGTGTCTCAGGCCACGATTCAGACAACTGCAAAGAACCGGCACACTGTGTGAGCTGTGGTGGAAATCATGTCGCCTACTCACGGTCCTGTTCATTTTGGAATAAAGAAAGAGATCATCACATTGAAGGTAAAAGAAAACATCACATTCAAAGAAGCAAAAAGAAGAGTCTAGCCATTTTATGGCCCCACATATGGTTATGCGGCACACCAGGGGGGTACCGCCGCACCAGCCCTCACTACTCCTTCGGCCAGTGCAGAGCGAGCTGTCGGCTGTGGCGCCTGCCCCCAAAGCGGCAGTAGTTCATATTTGCAAGATTGTTTCAGCGCGCGAACAAACGAAAAAGGACAGGGTAGACAGAAAGAGCGCTGACTTCCAACTAATTTTATTTCACAGAGTGGCAAGAATATATACGTCTAAAAAGGATGATTACAGAGTATGAAGGTAAAAAGCAAGCCTAATCTACACACTAGTAACTAGGCACGTGTGACGGGTCCTCTACTGCCTCAAAGACCAGTCAGGTAATCACGTTCAGCCTGTGATAAAGCAACCGATGAAGTGCTTACGCCTTTATCTCCTAGCAAGTGTATTTTTTTGGCTTCGATAATTTCTTGGGTAAGCTGGTCCCTGTGCCTTGCCAATATAGAGCACTGATCAAAGAGGGGGGTGCACCCACAATCTCTGCTATGAATGCCAAGATTCCCTTGTACCACATTGTGCACATTGTTTCGGTGTTCTCGGAGGCGGTCATTTATGCACCGGCCAGTTTGGCCGACATAGATGCACCCACACGTCAGTGGAATCACGTATACGACTCCCACTGCGCATGGGACGTAGCGTGTCCTGTGCGCGACAGAGCATGATGCAGAATTTGCGTGAGGTGTATTGACCCGTTTGCAAAGCTTCTGCAATTTTTCCGGTGCTGAAAAAACCACAAGAACGTTGGCGTCTCGAGCAATCTTTTTTAGCCGGTGCGAGACGTCGTGCACGTAAGGTAGTACGACAGGCCGGCTCTTTTTGACACTGTTGCGCTTATCCGGTCTGTCGCCTCGCTTCACAACAGTGACCAGCTTTTCCGCCACCGAAACGAGAACGTGCGCGGGGTAACCAGTTTTGTTGAGACTCTCCACTGCGGTGTACCGTGTGGTGTACCATGTGGGTGCGGTGTATTATGTGGGCGTAGGACTTCTTTAGGGCGTTTGCAAGGCAGAGGTTAGCATTGCCCCGCTGGACCAATTTAGAGTGGGCTGAGCTGAAAGGCAGAAATGGCTTGCCGCTTCTTGGTTCATACATCCAGCAAACATGTCGGGGTTCTAGCAAAAGCTTCAAGTCTAGAAATTTCAGGTTGATATCAGTGGGGGATTCATACGTTAAACTAGTGGTTTCAGGCACTCTCTGAAAACAGTCAACACGTCGGAGGAAATGGTCTGAAAATTTTGGCTATCACATTTCAACAACACTAAATAGTCATCAACAAAACGGCAAACTTTAAAAACCACAGAGTCATCAATCTTGTTTGACAAGACGCGATCATGATGTGCTAGAAATATGTCACTGAGAATGGGTGCCAAACATGAACCAATGCATAGTCCACTTTTTTGTAAGTAGTTTTTGTCATCCTATGATACAAAAATGTCCTTCAAATAGAAACTGAGTAATTCTATTAGGCTGCTGTTATGAATTTCATTATGCGATTGGAACGCTGATGATCCGAAATTGTCTATGGATGCCTCTACACATTTTAGTAGTTGATCATGCGGCAAAGAGTAGTACAAGTCCTTAATATCCACAGATATTGCCTGGAGTCCTGTGTTAGTTCGCCCAATAATGTCAATAACAGCGTCAGAGTTTTTGACCAAAAAATGGCCGTCTATTGTTACATTTTTTTAGCTTTTCTTGCAAGAAAAGTGCTACTGACTTTTGCCAGGTCGCCCTTTCTGTTACAATGACCCGCAATGGCCAGTCAAATTTGTGAGTTTTTGCAGAAAAGAACAAGTCAAGGCTAAGCTTTTTGCAGCTATCTATCGCCTTTGAAAGCTTCTGAAACCCCAGATGAACACAATCCAAGAGTGCTGTGTGCAGGAGAGACACACTTAAAACGAACACGCACAGACTTTCTATGTAACTACGTAATCTTCCAAAGGGATAGAGAGGATGCCATGCCATCATGCGGTGGTGTAGCTGTTATAGTTAGTCACAGGATAGTGTGTCCGCAATTACCCCTTCAAACTTCCCTCGAGCCCCGCCGCGGTGGTCTAGTGGCTAAGGTACTCGGCTGCTGACCCGCAGGTCGCGGGATCGAATCTCAGCTGCGCGGCTGCATTTTCGATAGAGGCAGAAATGTTGTAAGCCCGTGTGCTCAGATTTGCGTGCACGTTAAAAAACCCCAATAGGATGGAAAGGTGGGCTAGTTGGTAATTCATGATGGTTCAGTGAACTGGGAGGGCGGCCCCAGTTCGCTGAACCTTTCTTGAACCTTTCTGAACCTTTCTTTGCTTTGTGTCTGTGTTTAACCCCGCGCTCCCAGTTCGCTGAACCATCATAAAAAACCCCAGGTGGTCTAGAGCCCTCCACTACGGCGTCTCTCATAATCATATGTTGGTTTTGGGATGTTAAAGCCCTCATATTATCAAACTTCCCTCGAGGCAGTGGCTGTCAAAGCAGTTCATCTGAACAAACTCGTCACCGTCTTCTCTATGTACATACCTCCACACCAACGTCTTGAAAAACGGGAATTAGTTTTTAATAGACGAACAACCTCAACCTTATCTGGTCCTTCGGGATCTGAACGCACATAGCGGTCTGTAGGGTGATTCTCGCTGTGATGCACCAGGTCGTCTCATTGAACAGTTTCTCTTCTCTTCCGGTGCCTGTTTCTTAAACAGGAAGGAACCAACATACTATATAACATTGCCAGCAAAACATACTCGTCTATAGACTTCAGTATCGTATCTCCTTCACTTCTACCCTACTGAAATGGAAAGTCATAAATAATTCATATGGAAGTGACCATTTTCCTTTAGTTTTGTGTACACCAACATCATATGAATGTCCTCCACATCTTCCCAAATGCCTGATAAACAAAGCCGACTGGGAACACTTTTATAACATTACTCATTTAAGTTGGACTGACATATGTGGGTTAGACATAGATGAAGCTGTGCAGTACTTCACAGCTTTTATTACTGATGCAGCAGTCGAGTACATCCCACAAAAATCTGGACTGCCCGGCAAGTGACGCGTGCCAGGGTGGAACATTGAATGTCGAAATGCGCGGAAGGAGCAGAACAGGGCATGGGGGTTGCTGCGGAAATCACCGAGAGCGGATAATCTTGACAGCTTTAAGAAAATAAAATCTCAAGGTAGGAGAACGCGTCGGCATGCCAGAAGGGAAAGTTGGCGCAAGTTTTTAACAGGGATCAACTCGTATACACAGGAGGCTGGAGTCTGGAACACGGTCTGTAGGGTAACAGGAAGATAAATACACATTCCCGCTCGTAAACCACATGGTGATAGCTTGGAAGATCAGGCGAACTTTCTTGGCGCACATTTCAAACGGGTGTCCAGCTTGTCAAACTATACTGACGCTTTCCAATAAATACAAAACAAGAATTGAGAAGCAGAAACTATAACACAAATGTACAAAACACGAAGCATACAACCAAGCTTTCAGCTTAGCTGAGCTCCAAACATCACTAAACTTCTGCAGTAACCTCGCCCCAGGTTCTGATCGAGTGGTGTACTATATGTTGAAAAACCTACCAATTGAAACGCAAAAAAACCTTACTTTGCTTGTACAATGCTATCTGGTTTTCTGGTGCATCCCTACTTCCTGGAAAGAGGCTATTGCTATCCCTACTTCCAGGAAAGAGGCTATTGTTATTCCCATTTTAAAAGAGGGCAAGGACCCTTCAGTTTCGAGTTATAGGCCTATTGCACTTACAAGCTGCTTGTGCAAACTTTTTTAAAAAATTATAAACTACCAACTTGTACAGTATGGTCCACTGTTAAAGGGAACACTCGAATGTACGCCATCAATATTCCTGGCCCTCTATAAGAGCAAGTGGATTAAGAAACATGCTTCATGCAAGTCAATAGTCTGTCTAGAGGAATCGGAACTTTTAATCTGTCTTATGCATATCTAAGCCGCTATGATTCCGTAAGATAGCAAAATCTAAACATGCCGCTCACACAAGTGTCCCCTTTAACAGTAAACTTGTCTACATTTCCTTGAAACAAACAATTCACTCAACCCATTTCAATGCGGGTTTCAAGAGGGTAGATCCACCTGTTACAATACATGACATTCACTCAACGGAGCGTAAGTGGCACATTGTATTCTAGGTCGGCCAGAGCTTCGGCGAACCTGTGCTCCTGCGCAGTGCGACCGTCACGAGATCGGCGAGCCGTGCTTCTAGCTGGTGATGATGATGTTTGTCTCCGATTCCACAGCTGCTATCCTTCTTAAAAGTTCAAACGATCAGGAGCGCGGTGCTTTCACGTTGAGAGCCGCAAAGGTCGAGCAAAGGTCACTGGAATCGGTGAATCTCTTGCGCTTTCACCCGAAAGTTGACGGGCCGATTGCGTGTCGGTGTCGCACGATTCGTCATCTGAAACGTCTTACCGTCGCACTTAATCGAAATTTCACCCGAAAGTTGACGGGCCGATTGCGTGTCGGTGTCGCACGATTCGTCATCTGAAACGTCCCACCGTCGCACTTGGTCGAAATGCTGCCGTTCCGTTCCCTCAGTCGTATCCACTGGGATCATGCGCTTGCCCAGATGATCCCGCAAGATACCCACCTTTTCCTTGGCCGGAACGTTTGTGTCCAAACACGCTGTTCTGCTGGCCATCGCTGTTCTCGTTCGTTGCATGGCTTTGCTCTTATAGCATCTGTGGTAGGCATAATGCAGTCGAGTTTCGTTTGTATTTCATACCCCAGCAAAAGCTCCGCTGGAGACTTGCCCTTCTTCACTGGCGTGCGGCGGTAGTGGAACAGAAATCTTGAAAGTCGAGCTTGCAGTGGAATTTCTTTGTGCTATAGTCTTCCTTCAACGTTCTTACGGCTCGCTCTGCTAAACCATTTGATTGGGGATGATAAGGTGCTGTCGAGAAGTGTTTTACTTTGTTCTTAGCTAGGAAACTGCGGAATCAGAAACCTGATAACTGAGGTCCATTATCCGTCACAAGAGTATGTGGTACACTGAACCACGCCAACACTGCCCTCAGGGCCTCTACTGTCACATCTGCTGTTGCAGATTTCGCTAGAACTGCTTCCATATACTTCGTTTTGGCTACTACAACTACCAATATCATGTATCCTGCAATAGGACCTGCATAGTTGGCGTGCAATCGGCTCCATGTCTCTCCCGTCGTGGGCCATGGTACTGGTGTTTGCGCTGGAGGCATCGCCACAGCATATATACAATCAGGACATTCATGCATCAATCGCTCAATCTCACTGTCTACACCTGGAAACCAAAACAGGTATCTTGCAATGTTCTTCATGGTCGCCGTGCCTGGGTGTGTTTCATGAAGCAAGTCCACGATTCATCGATTTAGAACAGAGGGAAACACGATGCGGTGTCCCCAGTAGACCAAGTCATTGGTAGTAAGCTCAGCCTTCTTGCTGAGGTACGGCCGGAAGCGGCTCTGCTCTTCTGACAAAAATTTTGGCTAGTTTTTCCTACTTCAGAATTTAACTTGCTGCAGCAGAGGATTCGTTTCTGTAAAATGTACCACATCGCTGACACTAATCTCTTCTTTTTCCAAGCATTTCGAGTACAGGACATATTCTGGCGAAATTTCTGTGCTGGTATCGTGTATTGTGTTTGGTAATGGCAGGCGACTTAAGGCATCAGCATTTGAGTTTTCGGTTTCTCTGCAATACTGCAGTGTGTAAATATAATTGTCCAAGAGAAGAGCCCACCTCTGAATCCTTGCGGCAGCCATGGGAGAATGGCTTTTCCTAGGTTAAACAAACCCGTCAGTGGTTTATGGTCGGTCACCAAAACGAATTGATTGCCATATAAGTAGTCCTTAAATCGCGTCAGGTTGAATACAAGGACCGATGCTGCTTTTTTTTAGCTGGGAGCTGTTTCCACTTTGGACAATGTTCTGGAGCGGAATCCATACAGATATTCTGTGCCATTGTTGCGATGGGAAAGTACTGCTCCCGCTCCTACAGATGAAGCGTCACATCCCAACTTCAAAGGTTTGTCTGGGTCAAAGTGTTTCAAAAACTGTGACCTTGTATAGCCTGCTTAACTTTTCGAACTGCTTTCTTGTGTACCTGCTGCCATTTCCATGTAGCTCCTTTAGTTAGCAGATTGTATAATGGCACTAGTACTGTGGAAAGGCTCGGTAAAAATTTGGCATAATAGTTGATTAAGCCCAAGAAGGATTTCAGTTCACTCATTGACTTGTGGACTGGTGCTTGAAGAACTGCTTCAATGTTATTGTCCTTTGATTTGAGCTTATTAGTATCAACTCGATGTCTAAGGAAGGTGACTTCTTGTCTGAATTTGGGTTTCTTGATGTTTAGCATAAGACCATAGTCCCGTAAGTGCAGCAAGACTTGCTTTAGCAATGAAGTGTCATTGCGCTTCTCAGCCACTTTGTTGTCATGCAGATATGCTTGTACACCTGGGAAATCTTTGAATAAGGAATCCATATGCCTCTGGAAGATAGCTGGAGCTGAGCTAATCCCAAAAGGAAGCCTATTGAAGCAAGACAGGCCCTTGTGAGTGCTTATGACTGTCAGCTTCTTGGCCTCGTCGTCCAGGGGCAGCTGGTTGTATGCTTCAGTCAAATCCAGTGTACTAAATACTTCACCGTCATTCAGCTGCACGAAGATGTCATCCACATGAGATGGTAGGTACTGTTCAGTCACTGTGGCCGTGTTCGCTGTCAGGCGAAAATTCCCACACAGTCGAATGGATGCATCAGTCTTAACAACTGGAACCACTAGCATTGCCCATTCTGCTGCTATAAGTAGTGATATCACATAGTCGGTTGACAATCGGTCCAAAGCATCAGACCCCTTGGTTATCAAAGCGTATGGCACGGTACACGCTTTGCAAAAGCGGGGCGTGGCATTTTTCTTCAGGATAAGCTTCACAGATGGACCTTTGTATAGTTCTAAACCTGGCGCAAACACATCTTTGAACTCCTTGAGCAAAGTGTGAAGTTGCTGGCTAGTGCGGTCTTCCTTGCGCGTGTTGCGATTTGCGACGACATTTGGCCTCAACATGGCCTCTTCACGATTGTTAAAGAGCCAGTAAACAGCCCTGAGGTCTAAAAATTTTCAAGAAGAGATATGTGTATAGTTTTTCTTTGCGAATATGCTGCCGCAAGAATTCTGTGAATATGTGCTATATTAAGGAAGTTACAGGGGTTAAAACATCGATCTAAGCTGGTTTCAAATTTTCGCGCGGCCTCGCCCCCTTTCTCCCTTCCATGAAGGGAAGGCGTAGCCCATCGTTGTGTCTCTGCTCACTTCGCAACGTGACACCTAGTCAGTGATTGACGTCATCGGCGAACTCGATCAGTTGCAGTGTAGTTCTGCTTGCTGCGAAGCGTGGTTGTTTGTTTACCGTTTGCCACCAGCCGCAGGTCTACCGTATAAGCGTCAGGTGCAAAGTGTCGATCAGGTCCTCGGCGTACGTCGCTGGATGGCCGATTCGCTTCAGCCATGCAGCGCGTAGGGCCCCATTGTGAGGCACCCGATGCTGATGCTTCTTCGCTGCCCCAGTCAAAGGGGTCCGTCAGGCGTAAGAAAGATGTGCGGGAATAGTTTTTCGAAATAGAGGCTCTGCGCGGCGCGCAGCACTGTGATATTCAGAAAACGTGATCGCTGTGGTCTAATCTACAAATTACCGAGCTTGTATGGGGGTGTAAAAAAAAGTCTGAGCCTGTTTACTGGCCCTTTAAACGCCTTGGTGGTATTCCTTTTCCATAACGCTGGTCCAGGTGTATCGACAATAACCAGGGTGCCCTGTGCGTCGTGCCCCTCACAGGTCGATTTCATGTGCACTTCTCCAACCACTGGAAGTTCTCCCAAAAACACGACAATCACTGTCAAGCTGTCAATTGTAATTGAACCGCATCATTGAAGTTCATTTGTACAGCACTGTCAAGGGCTACCATTCTCGCGAGCACAACGCTACATATCGGCTTATCGCTTATGGTGTTCCTAATACCCCTGTGTGTGTTTGCATCATTATACAACTGTAAACAACGGGTATACAAAATATTTGGACCTGTCAATGCATGTCTGTGGGTACATTCGTACTTATATTTAGTGATATTTTGTAACGTTCCGCTCACTGAACAAATTACAGCCCAGTCAGCTTCCCTTCGCATGTTTTGCATAACATCGATCCCCAGCGTACGGGGATCTGTGGAATTTCTTTCAGTATATAGTGTCATTCGTCGGAGAAACAAAAATTTTGAGCCGACTTTGAGAATTTATTGTGATTGATTGGTATGTGGGGTTTAACGTCCCAAAACCACCATACGATTATGAAAGACGCCATAGTGGACGGCTCCGGTAATTTTGACCACCTGGGGTTCTTTAATGTGCACCCAAATCTGAGTACACGGGCCTACAGCTTTTCGGCCTCCATCGGAAATGCAGCCGTCGCAGCTGGGATTCGATCCCGCGACCTGCGGGTGAGCAGCTGAGTACCTTAGCCACTAGACAATCGCGGCGGGGCAAGAATATATTGTGAATTCCATGCCATGTTCCACGTCATAATATATGGCTCGCCTGTTCTCTGAAACCTCAACTTCCGAGCAGCAGGATTTTTGATCCCGCTCAAAAGTGTTGAAGGGTTCCTTAATGAGCTGGAAATTTTGAATTTTTTTTTCATCTTTTTGTTACTGCTTACTGCTACCGTAACTAAGCTGAGTAGATAGCTGAATTTCTTTTATGAAAGATTATATAGAGTTATTACATAAATATTCTAATATACCCTGTACTTCATATATTTGCTCATAATAGCTGACAGCATAACCCCCAAGTCTTCTGGATTGGCCGGGAGACTCCTGGATTTTAATTGTTTTTTCCGGTTGTACGATTGTCATGAAAATCTCCCGGAAATCGAAATTTCTGTGCGTGATCTGGCTGCCTAAACAAAAAAGCAGCTCGGTCTGCTCCAGGCGTTTCGAACCTACCATATTTTATTATAGATGAGTATAAGAAGCGTTCATGTAAACGTACAGTATAATCTCAGTGATGCGAAACCGTGACATATACGAATACTTGAAATTCGCCAGCATTGGGCCTCAATTCGAATGTTCCGAACACATTTCCTAATCGCGGCGGGTGATACGAAATTTAGTACGGAAACCGTCGAACGAAGGCCGAGAGCAGCATACTCAGAGCTTTGTAAGTATGCGTGCGACCAGCGCACGCACTGTCTTCTACAGTGCGTGTGATTGTCGTCGCTACAACCGCTGTGGACGAAACCGTTGTCGCTCTTGACACGATTATGTATGGTGACGGTGTTACTGACAGAACCCCAAAAGTTTGCGCTGCAGCCAGTCAAAGCAACGCTGCTATACGCAAACTTTGTGGACAAAACTGCGGGAGAGGCTATCGTAGATGGCATAAAACGACTTAGTTTTGAAGGCGCATGCACAGCCAAGCGCTTGGGGATTGTGAAATGAACTACCGTTTGTTGCAAACGCCGCGCACAAAACCGCGGTCGAGGCGGTGCGATAGCGATCTACGAGCTCCGAGGGCACGCAGCGGTCGGTTAAAGGCAGGCAGTGAATTCGTAAGAAATAAAAAAAGCTACAGTTTCGCCGCAACAGCGAAGCAATAAATACTACAGCAACAACTTGGAATGTAACGCTGAGAATGACAAGCAGATCGAAATGTGCAGCGCCCTGCTCACACACAAATGACGCACGAAAACAATACTCACAGAACGGAGTATCGTAACTAACAACATTTACTGCTCGACGTGTAACGCGCTATTTAAACAAAAACGATGCACTATACGTAATCACAGGTACAGATGAGTGCAAACTAACAAGTGCCCCAGTTATTATACCTCGCTGTGTATGAAAAGCGCACTGTTTTCGCAAAAGGTGCCTGTGCAGAGACCAATGTGGCCTTTGTGGTTCCGGTAACTAACACGTTCGTTTCAGTGAAAGCCGAAGGCACACGTTCCCCCACCAAAGGATTAGCGCGCGCACAGACATTCGTCCATGGGGACAAAGCACACGTCATTGTGATGCCCCAACGCGTGCTTATCTATAAGTATATATATATATATATATATATATAGGTATAGTATATGTGTCTGTGGGGCCAGACGCGTTTTGGCGTTTTTGTCAAAAGAATGTAGTATTGAGCAAATCATTGACCCGCGCTTTTGCGGCAGCCAGCTACGCCGTGCCGTCCGTTCACGTGTGTCCCAGGAAGACACATGTGAGTTGTATTGACTGAAATATATTCTGCTAGTTGTGTTGATCCTTTGAGACTTTCACCTTAGTGAAAAACTCTACCCTGATGTTGGCGCTTGCGATTTAGACCCCCCTCCCACCAGCTTTTGTTTTTAGCGATGTTTTTGTTTGTTTGTATGTCCTTGTTTCTTTGTGCCCCCCCCCCCCCCCCCCCCGTTGCAGAAATCTCTCAAATTCAGAATCCTTGAACTTGGCAGGTATGCTGACAGGCTAGTTAAGGGAATTGAATAAGAATGGCAACAGGGAAAATAAACAAGCATTGAATAAAAAAAAGTAACGGTGTCAATGTTAGTTTGTATAGCAGAAAATCATTATACATTATCAAGGAATGTAATCTGGTTATTGCAAAAGATTTTATGATTAGAAATGGATGTGATGTGGTCTGAGTGTGCAGTAGTTTGAGGCAGTTATTATGAGTTAAATGCTTGCCTTTTGCCATGTATGCGCATGAAAACTGGGGAGTCGGAAATGTATCAAGACAAGCGCACAGGAGCATGAATTGGCAGATCGTGAGATTTAAGCCACAAGTACGCTCTGCGTACACTGCTCAAGCATGAGCGGTATGTACTCTTGGAGATGCGCATGCGCTGATGTCATAAGCGCGCCTCAACGCTCCGCGTACGCGAGTGTCTACGGCGATCTGATCTGGGCCTTGGAAGCGCGAACGTCTAGCCGCTCTGACCGCGCTTGGAGCTCAGCACATAGGCAGAGACGCTGTGGTCGTACTCATTCATTGGCCTAGCTGACGTGTAGGAATTGATTTAGATTACCGTTTCTTTCCCCGTTGTGGATATTTTACATACCTACATAAAGGACAAGTGCACTTACAGATGTATTCGTTTACATCAGCTCAATACATACATATTTCGCCATGTTACATCACAGCATGAGACCGATTAGCTCTTTTTTGCTTGATGCGCCATGCGCACCGTAGCGATGCACACCGCGCACTCTAGCGTTCTCGTGACCGTTTGGCCGTGCTTTGTAGTGCTGATACTGGCCGTGCTTTGTAGTGCTGATACCTTGTGTGCAGAAAATTGTTCCTGTATATGAAATATTTCTGTTCTGTTATATTTTGCTCAGTTCTATGAAATATGTGTAGCTAGGAACTGCTCATGTATAATAGTCGTTTGTGAATAGCATTGTTTACATACATATTTCCACTTATAATGCGCTCTTTGTTTCTTCACCAGTAAGCTATGTCGTCGTTGCTTCTATCTATCAGGGAGGCTCGGGTCCTCCTGAAGTGGCAAACGCCATTTTTCTCCCAAGCCTGCCCTTACCCTTCAGATGAAATGAAACTGCATTGAATTGAATAGTCTCAACCAGCAGCACTCGTTGGGCTTGATTACGTTGCGGCGGATTTGGCGCACCTTCCGGCGGTGCACTCGTGTATGCACTCTTGTTGACCTGGCCATGCTAAGTTGTGCGGTATGGTTCTGTCCGGCCGGCACTACCTGGACTTAAAGGAGCACTGACATCAAATTTCCAGATCGAGATGTGCCCATTATTCAACTGCTTGGTATGTATTCATTTTCTGGGCTAAATTTGAATGGCATCCGTCGCGTGGAAGTTATTTTAATTCGATATCAATCAGCTTTGAAAAGCCAAGGAGAAAAAAACGGAAAATAGACTGTGCTGCGACATCGACACTAGTGCTACGTGTTCGGTGTGATGCATTCCACAAATACCATCCTGTGGGACGGTACGCTAGTAACAATGCTGTCGACGATCTGAGTTTGTTTGGAGCCAACTCCCCGCCATGCTATCACTATTGGCTCTGCTCGCTGTGTTGAAGCATGCGTGCAATTCACCGTGTCTCATCGACCGATTTGAAGTGTGCTCCACAGCGTGAGTATGATCATTCAGAGTGACAATACATGCCAGAATGTCTGGGAACCGCTGCGCAGTGAGAACCTGCATGTCGAGGTGCGGAAAAAAGCAGGAAGTGCATGGCGTTTCATGACTTTCCAAGCCACGAACCTCAACACAGCCAGTGGGTTGACTTCGTACGCACCGATGTGGACGGAGGGACTGGACGCCTGTGAAGAACAGCTGCATTTGCTCGCTTCACTTTGCGCCGAGCTGTTACAGGGTAAATCCTGTGTTGGTGAACTAGTCTGTTTTCACTGGCAGTACGAGGCCCCTTTTCGGGGCTAAAGGGAGAGGGGAAGAACGAGTTGGCGCTACTTAACCTAGACGGCGGAAAACACATGGAGGGGCTTTAGTCTACATCATCAAAAACGCAGCTGAACTGACTGCCCTTGCGCTCCTAACAGATGAGATGCCAGTGTGTGTGACGTCACTATTTTTTGTGGAAGCAGCATCAGCTGTGCAGCGGTCTCGACGTGGCCGTGAAGTAGCGCTGACAGTACTACAATTTGGCGGGCTTTCGACCCATTTTGAACCACGTTCGATAGCGGATATACTAATCAATATTACAGATATTCATTCGTACCTCAGATGCGTTTTAGGAATCGTTTCTAGGTGGTCGATTGCTACTCGTTGATGCAAAAATATTGACATGAGAATTTCATGACGGTGCTTCTTTAAGGAGATTAGTGAAGTTCATATAAATCACTTAGAAGCTCATAAACCACTCAGTATGAGGCGCCACCCGGGTGGACATTGCCATTGCTCGCACGTTGTGCTCGATATACACGCGCTGCCGTTCTCCTGCTCGTGCTCGGGTAGCGTACGTGTGGCTTTATTGATATGTTTCTACAAACGTGAAAGAGCCATCAAAAGACAATTTTACAATAGCTAAAGTGAAATACTGTGTTTTGAGTAATGCTAGAAAGATGGTCTTAGTTATGCGAGATGAAGCTGTCTGCTCTATTCTGGATACTTGAATGTGTTCCCTAACTACCTCTGGTGTTCTAAAACTCCTCGTGAGCTCCATACATCAGAAACTGCATGCCATAGGCCAAAATTGCAAGGTCTGCTGATTTTTGTAGGCAAAAAAAAAAAAAACAATCAAATGAAATAGATGATGAATACTTTGTTTACAGCAAAGCTCTCTTTGCTTAACATCTACGATAGTACAGTACAGAGCGCTTATAACATAATCGCTTCTTACAGTGCAGGGCTGGGTGCAATGTGGCCTTTCTCGACTTTTGTTTACCCTCCCATAGAACCCCACGAATATGCATACCGTTAATTTAGCAGTCCCCCAAGATAAAAGACCAGTTATAATGTAGTTGCCAGAAAATCTTAATGTGGTAGCGAGTGTGCTACTGAAAGGATGTACGCTGGGTTCACTGCGGCGACCAAGTCATTACGGAGAAGGAGGGGCAGACAAAGGAAAAAAGAGGTCGCGATGCGCTGTGCCAGTTCTCCAAGTGAGGGAAGAAGGCCTAGTCTACGGATGAGCCTTTGCGCTGGTGCAGCCACAGTGTTAGAACAGCAGCAAAAAATGTGTCTAATGATGAGAGTATTAGCAATGCCATTTCGCCTTGTGGTATTACAGTTCAGTAAGTGCGCCACCGCTACCTTAATTTCGATACTACAGTTTCCATTCTCTAAAGTGTTAGGTGTTCTTTGATACTAGCCATGTGCAGCTCAACATGGCACGTGTGTTTCTGTCGTTATCAACTGCATGTAATTTTTTACTGGTTCTAGTTTCATGTCGGAAAAGTGTTGTTGTTATTGAGCTTGCTACAGCTATCGTGCTTGCTACCTCGTGTGTAAATTAAAAAGCTTCATGACGCGAGCTTTTGCTTTTGCTGCCAATGTGCAGTTTTAAGAAAGTTTCGCAGGCTTCTGTCCTCTTTGGCTGTGTACGCAGACTTCGTGTCACGCATGTTGTTCTTGATTCGCATGTTGTTCTTGATTCAGTGCTTGAGTGCAATCCTTTTTATACTCCATCTTGAACTCTTCGGCAAACATCTTGTGACAAAATGCCAAACGGCGGGCTAAGCTTAAACCCCTTTTGTCACATTTCAGTGGCGGTCGCGTGCAATCTGAGTTGCGGTTTGGTACTTAATCAACGAAACGAGGGTGGCATGTGTAGCGCTCAAATGATGGTTCGCAATCAGATTGCGATGTGTCGAAATCAGATACGCGCCTGTGAAATAAGATGATCAGTGTATTTCGGCATTGTTAGGTTTGGCCTGGGGATTCATCTCTCAATCCCTTCGGCGCCCAGTCTAACCGACGATGTCAATTATTTGAGTGATTATACCGACCAGGCGGCGAGCAGAGGCGAGTCCCGTCCTTCAAGTGCGGGCCCTTTGGTCGTCCCTTCGAGCAGCAGCGTGACTGATGACCTCGTCGACTCGTCGGGCGACAGGAGGGCTGGCTTGCCCGGCGCCGGAGCTGACCGAGGAGCGGCGCTCCCTTTTGATCCCCATTCACCAAGCCGACCTGCAGACTGCCTATGCTCGTCATGCATTGTACGTGCTAGCCGGAGGGCGAGACGTCGTGTCGCCAAGACGCCGCTAACCATTCGAGAGAGGCCAACTGAGACGGCCCCTTCCTGGAGGAGACCAACGGCCACCGCAAATTACCCCGCTAATTGAGCGAACAAAATCGGCGGACCCTTTGAAGTATGCTGCCAGGATCGTGGAAACTCTCAAGTGGCGGCACACACACGACTCGGAAGAGCACTGCTGGCGCCACCACCGTGCAGTGTTCACGTGGACCTTGCATGCTCGCCCCCCTCACCTGTGTGTGCGTGATTGGTGTTCGACTCGGAGAGGAGGAGCCCGACAGGGCATAAAACGAAGCAGCAGAGTGCTGGACGGAGCTCTCTGAACCTGGCTCGGAACTATGTAACGTTCAATCACCACGCTCGTGGTTTGTTAAACCACTATCCCTTCTTTTCTGTAAATAAGTGTAAATAATGTCATAAATCCCTGTTATGTTTTCCCGTATCCTCCTGCGTTCCTCCTTCCGACCCGTAACAACTGATGGCAGCGGCGGGATGTCATCATCAGCGACCTGATTCCTTCCTTCCACATCTGTACAACTGGTTGGCAGCGGTGAGATCGACTTCATGACATGGTGCCGTGCTGTGGTGAGTGCTTGGTCTTTGCTTTGACTTTCCAGGCTTCAATTGTGTGAGTTTATTAGAAGCTGGATTGTGTGTGAGTTAGGGAGATCACCTAGTTTTGAGTTGTAGGGATCCCCTAATTATGTGTGAGATGCAGGACCAAAGTACAACGGCAATCATGTCGTGGAAGGCAATGCTAAGAGATGAACTATTGTGTGTGAGTAAGCATCTAGGCATTGAAATAGAGGAAGGAATGAGTAGGACAGCGATTTGGATGCTGATCGCGCAAAAAGCCAGCGAGGACGAGATTCAAAACGCAGTAGAAATTTTTGAAAAACAGGAAAAGGAGAAACGAGAACGAGAGGAACGGAGAAAAAAGGAAATAAGGGATAGAAAAGAGCGTGATCGAGCACGCGCCTTGGTGCTCGAACAATTAGAACAGAAAAACGAGGCAATGAGGCGGAAGATGCAGCCATCCGCAACTGTAGCGCACGAGAAGGGCGATGATCAAATGATTGAGGTGCAGCCCAGAGTTGTAGAGAAGGCTAGCACGTTTAAAGACAGCAGCAGGTTCGATGAAGAACCAAATTTGAGTGCTGCTAAAGATGCTGCGAGGAGTAGAGAGGCCGATGAAGGCCAGAGCAAGTGCGACGAGGTGCTGTGCCAGTCAACTGTTAGCGAAACAGCTAGGATAGCTGTAGAACAGCTGGTACAGACCTCAACTGTGTTTGTCGCAACGGTGGATCTTGCAAATGTGGAAGGAATCAAGAACACCGGAGAAAGCTCAGAAGCAGCGAAGGTAGAGAGTGACGGTAACAGTGCAGTTGGCGATAGCTCCCAGGAGTGCGAGCGAGATGGTTCAGAGGGAAACAGCTGCATTGTTACGAAGTGTGTTGAACTGTCCGCTGGTTTAAAATGTGAAAGAGATGATTTTGTCGAAAATCATTTAGACTGCGCGACTGAGACAGCTGACGGAAGCTGTGAGAGGGCTCACGAGTGTGAGTTGCTATCGGAAAGCTCGGAAACAAGCCGCAAGAAGCGGCGCAGACGCAGGCGACGTCGGAGAGTTACGAGCGCGACAAAATGCACTACAGGTGTAAAGAAAGGCTCGACACGGTTGAGCGTAGTAAACAGAACTAGGTGTTCTGCATCGGCGTCGAACTCGGCTTGCATGCGTCCTAGCCACCCGAAGAAAAATACAAAGAAATCGGATTCGCAAATAGAATCTAGGGTAAAGCGGCAGTCTTCGGATTTTGTCCCCAGCAAGTCATATGGGTTGCCTTTGAACTGTAGCACTGCCGATGACTCAAAACGCGACCGATTTGAGAACAATGAGGGAAAGGTCGGTCGCAAACTCCGCCGTAAAAGGAAGAAGTGTACGCGCGCGGCTAAGCGAAAGCAAGAAAAGGGTAACAATGGGCCGGGCGAACGGGACAAGGGTAGGCCATCGGCCAGCTCAACGGGGCCTTTGTGGCGGGACGTAAGGCACCAGCGGCGAAAGGGTAGACCACAGCGCGCATTCGCGAGACGGTATGCGCGGTGGAGATTTAAAGCTTTTCACGGAAAAGAGTGTCGACGTGGTCCTAGAAGAAAGACCACAATAGCTAAACACCGCTCGGCTAGACCAAATAGGACACCGTCACTCTTTTCCTTGCATTGCTCGGGTTCCCTCCGCCGGATTGACAGAGGACGGCCGAAATCGCAAAGGAGGCGTCGCGCTGCCGTTCAGCTGGAAGCACGTGCTCGTTGTAGACTCGGGAGTTCTCGAAATGCGGCAAGACCGCGACCGGCGCGTGTACGATTGAAGTGAGGGACAGCTGTAGGCTGGAGAAGGTGACACAGGAATTTACGGGGAAGCATCTTTGTTTGCTTATTTTTGGTTTTAAAGTAATATTCCTTTGTCATCTCCCCAGCTATAGTTTGTTTAGTTAGTTTTTCACTTCAATGCTTTTTTGTAAACTTTGTGAGGGCTTCGAGTTAAACTGTTAAGCGGTATGCAGAAGCAATTACCCGCCTCGGTCAACCGACTGTGTGAAAGGAGTTTTTAAGATAAGAGCACGCATGTCGCAAATGAAGTTTTAGTACGCCCGCAAAATTTACAGGAGTGGTGGCTATAGGATAGAGGGAATTGGCCTATGGTTGGGTGTGCGATTGGTGTGCTGACGCTCTTTGGATGAGAGTATGATGTCGTACTAGGGCGCACAGCAATGTGCGTTCTTTAAAAACATGAGCTGACATGAAACTACATCCAGCAAATGAGCGTGTTAGTACACGAGTTGCATTTCCCTTTGTGATTTTAATATGTGCTCAGGGATCAGGTGAAATTCTTTAGCTGAGCATTATGTTATATATCGAACGTTGAGATTAGAGAGGCGTTTTAAGGATTTACACAGTTCGATATCTTGAGAAAATTTACATTCAGATGAGGGTTTAAGGATACCTAGGTGAGAGAGATATCACCTATGGTAAGGTGCGTGTGGGTATGCTAGCGCTCTTTGGATCAAAGTAAGATGTCGTGCTAGAGCGCACAGCAAAGTCATGTGCGTTCTTTAAAACCATGGGCTGACATGAAACTACATCCAGCAAAGGAGCGTGTTAGCAGACCAAGTTTACTTCGTTTTGTTGTTTTTGTGATCACTTAGGGATCATATATGATCACTTCAGCTGAAAGCACTGCGTTCACCAAAATTTTGAGACTAGATACATTTCTAGGATTTATAAGACGCAGTTTGATTTCATGTGAGAGAGTTTTGTTCGCGTCAGGGTGTCATAAAAGTAGGTACTCTCGACCACACCTTGCAAGTATGTATTGAGAGAATGAAGAAAGCGCCCAGATAACTTGTGTATAAGTATGGTAGCATTGGTGTGAAACCTTTGTATTTGGTTGTGTTTCATGAAATTAGTCAGGAAATTAAATGTCAGTTACAACTTAGTAGTGCGGATGGTTGGAGAAAGCTAGTTGTGAAAGAGTGATTCTCGTTTATGGGGCCAAATTGTATTTGCCTTTGTGTGCTTTTCTCACACGGCAATTTGTTCTATCTTTAGTAAGCATCTCCACAGCCATGATTGTTGTAACTTTGGCGGCACAAAATTGTTTCAAAATTTTAGCGTACAGGTTCTCTTTTGTTTGTGTTTTGAGAAGCCTGGAGGGTTTTAAGCGGGTCCAATGTGCTTGACTGCAGCATGGTATTGTGTTGTGTGGTTCGCCTTGCTGTTGTCGGTCATTGTGAGCTGGATTGGGAGTTGGTTTCGAGTACGCAGCTGGAGAGAACAGCCAGGCCATCGTCCTCGTCACCACCCATTCTCTTCGTGCCCAGCGGTTGGGAGCGCTGGCCAGCCGAGATTTTCCGGGCGGCGGAGGAGCTGTTAGGTTTGGCCTGGGGATTCATCTCTCAATCCCTTCGGCGCCCAGTCTAACCGACGATGTCAATTATTTGAGTGATTATACCGACCAGGCGGCGAGCAGAGGCGAGTCCCGTCCTTCAAGTGCGGGCCCTTTGGTCGTCCCTTCGAGCAGCAGCGTGACTGATGACCTCGTCGACTCGTCGGGCGACAGGAGGGCTGGCTTGCCCGGCGCCGGAGCTGACCGAGGAGCGGCGCTCCCTTTTGATCCCCATTCACCAAGCCGACCTGCAGACTGCCTATGCTCGTCATGCATTGTACGTGCTAGCCGGAGGGCGAGACGTCGTGTCGCCAAGACGCCGCTAACCATTCGAGAGAGGCCAACTGAGACAGCCCCTTCCTGGAGGAGACCAACGGCCACCTCAAATTACCCCGCTAATTGAGCGAACAAAATCGGCGGACCCTTTGAAGTATGCTGCCAGGATCGTGGAAACTCTCAAGTGGCGGCACACACACGACTCGGAAGAGCACTGCTGGCGCCACCACCGTGCAGTGTTCACGTGGACCTTGCATGCTCGCCCCCCTCACCTGTGTGTGCGTGATTGGTGTTCGACTCGGAGAGGAGGAGCCCGACAGGGCATAAAACGAAGCAGCAGAGTGCTGGACGGAGCTCTCTGAACCTGGCTCGGAACTATGTAACGTTCAATCACCACGCTCGTGATTTGTTAAACCACTATCCCTTCTTTTCTGTAAATAAGTGTAAATAATGTCATAAATCCCTGTTATGTTTTCCCGTATCCTCCTGCGTTCCTCCTTCCGACCCGTAACAACTGATGGCAGCGGCGGGATGTCATCATTAGCGACCTGATTCCTTCCTTCCACATCTGTACAGCATGCCAAATTTTGGATGTGATTTGACTTAGTTTTTGTGTAATGCGCATAGTCTAGGCTTTATGAGAATTTAGCGAATTTCCGCAAGGGTGATTTCTTTTGTTAGATCCTCTCTCCTTCCACATTCATTTCGTTGGCAATGCGGATCTTTTGTAAAAGGGTTCGTCAATCATAACATAATTACTGGAAAATGTTCACGATTTTATTTAAGTTATTGATGGCAAGAGACAAATACATATGATCTTTCTCGACTTCAAGAAGGCCTTCGATAAGGTTAATCATAGAAAACTGGTAATTAAATTAAAGGCTATTTTAGGAGATACAGATATAGTCAAATGGGTGGAAGGCTTTCCTACTGATTGCCAACAGTTTGTCAGTATTGATGAAAATAAGTCCAGGTTCTGTGATGTGAAATCAGGGGTGCCTCAAGGTTCAGTTCTTGGGCCTGTGTTATTCCTGGTATACATTAACGACCTGATCGAAGAATGGGACACAGCTACAGCAAGATTCGCAGATGACTGTGTCATATATATTGAGGTAAAATCTATTAGTGACCAGATACTCTTAAATAACCTCTTAGGAAAAGTTCAACAATGGTGCGACATGTGGCGGATGTCCCTTGACCCAGCAAAGACAGTATGTATGACTATCACACACAAACATGAACCTCTGTCATTCACATACACTCTACGAGGAGAACCACTTCATTGCGTTACAGAGTACAAATATCTTGGGATTTTAATAACATCTGACCTTAGTTGGACACCAAACATTAAAAAAAGTAGTAGGGAAAGCCTACCAGAGATTATGTTATATTCGACGTGTCCTTAAACTGGCTTCTCCAGCTACGAAATTGACTGCCTTTAAAGTTCTCGTGCGCCCAATATTAAAAGATGCATGTGAAGTGTGGGATTCGTATTTGCAAAATTCAGAGTCAAAACTAAAGCAAGTTCAAAGACTTGCATTGCGGTTTATTTAATCCCGATGTTGTCGGCAAGACGCCGTAACACCACTCTACGCGAGAGCTAACCTGTCTCTGCTTAACATCAGGAGGAAGGAGAAACGGCTTAGCCTTTTCTATTTAACCATAAGGTGCTACTTGATAAGTCTCGCTACATAAATGAATCTATGACTCGCATAGTGCATAACAAACATAGTAAGCACGTTAAGGAAAATATATTTCACAAGAATTGCTACAAATACTCATTCTTCCTGTCGACAGCACGTGACTGGAATTGCCTCCCTGCAAACATTGTAAACGCAGGAACTCGTAATCACTTTTCTGCACTTGTGTCCGAATATTTTCAATAGGGCGTATGTCACTGTGTCGCTGTAATCTATTGTTCTGTTGACTGTTTGCTGTATGTTGATGTATTGTTACCACTCCTGTCTTGGTCCCGATTAGGATCGACAGTATCTGTAAATAAATAAATAAAAGCACCATGCATCACTTGCTTCGATTCTAGAACGCGCGAGGCTGCATGCTCAACACATTTTGCGCATGCGGCCCTCAAAATAGGTTGTTTTAGTGGTACCGCTTATAGTGTAAATAGTCTTGACTCTCGTGACTTGTGTTATAAATAGTCTATGCATTAGTAGTAGCTGTAGGCATCTGCTGAACCACGTGATTTTGTTTTGGCCAATTAGGTGTATGCCCTTCTATTTCAAACCTTTCACTTTTTTTCCTTAAAGACCCCACAAGGGTCTTTAAGGAATAAAAGTGATAGGGGTGGGGAATAAAAGGTTTGGGTTACAATATATACAGCAGGTTGAACACTTCATTATATGGTATATTGTGATTCGATCGCTTCAATGAAAGCAGTAGGGCTTGAGTTGGTGATTTCTTGTGCAACGTCGTTCCAGTCCTTGGCTGCTCGAGGAAAAAAGGAGATGCAAAGGTGACTGTGCAAGAGTCTTTAAGGAATAAAAGTGAAAGGGGTGGGGAATAAAAGGGGTATAATATATACAGCAGGTTGAACACTTCATTATATGGTATATTGTGATTTGATCGCTCCAATGGAAGCAGTAGGCTCGAGGAAAAAAGGAGATGCAAAGGTGACTGTGCAAGAGTCTTTAAGGAATAAAAGTGAAAGGGGTGGGGAATAAAAGGGGTATAATAAATACAGCAGGTTGAACACTTCATTATATGGTATATTGTGATTTGATCGCTCCAATGGAAGCAGTAGGGCTTGAGTTAGTGATTTCTTGTGCAAGGTCGTTCCAGTCCTTGGCTGCTCGAGGAAAAAAGGAGATGCAAAGGTGACTGTGTGAACATTAGGATGGACAGTAATATATACAGCAGGTTGAACACTTCATTATATGGTATATTGTGATTTGATCGCTCCAATGGAAGCAGTAGGGCTTGAGTTAGTGATTTCTTGTGCAAGGTCGTTCCAGTCCTTGGCTGCTCGAGGAAAAAAGGAGATGCAAAGGTGACTGTGTAAACATTAGGATGGACAATATTTAAGGGGTGACCAATGCGATAGGATATGCGTGATGATGGCAAAATATACGGTGCTTGATTTAGCAAGCTGCAGTAGAATTTATGAAATAATCATAAACTAGCAATGTGGCTTTGATAAGAAAGTGTTTGTAAACCAGATTCCGATTTCAAAGGTGTTACACTGATATAGTATGAAAGGGCGGAATGAATGAAAGGAATGGCACTATTCTGAAAAACCTCAAGGGCGTTTGTGAGGAATATGTGGTGAGGATTCCAAATAGCTTATGCATGTTCTAGATTGGGCTGTATTAGTGTTTTGTAAGTTGGTAACTCGACATGCTGTGAAGCGCTTTGTAAATGACGTCGTAAAAATTCAAATGTTTTGTTACGTGATGCAATAACGTTAGTCACATGCACACACCAGTGGAGATTATTCGATATTGTCACACCTAAGTATTTATATTGGCGTACTGTCTCTAGTTGCTGGTTTGAATTTGAATGTTTGAATTTTAACGGGTTAGATGTTCGAGACAACATTTTTTTTTGCATTTACCAGTATTTAAAACCATTAACCAGCATTGATACCAGTCTTTGTTGTTGTACAAGTCCCGTTGAAGAACAGACTGGTCATTAATATTGACAGCTGAACTAAAATAATGCAATCATCGGCAAACATGTGGATTTGCCTGCAATATGCAAAGGTAGGTCATTAATATATATTAGAAAGAGTAGGGGGCCTAATACGGAACACTGAGGGACGCTATATTCTACTGAAAAAGGCTCGGAGTTGTTATTGGCGTGCACTGACTGCAGGCGGTTAGTGAGAAACTGCTCAATCCATGTTGGATTTGCGGGGTTTCGATTCAGTGTGGAGAGCTTTAGTAGTAAGTGTTGATGAACAACTATGTCGAATGCTTTCGCGAAATCAAGAAATATTGCATCAGTTTGAGTGTTAGCGTCTTGGTTAAGGTGCAGGCCATGGAGAAAGGCAGCTAATTGTGTTTTGCAGGATAGTCTCTTGTGGAACCCTTGCTGAGAATGGTGAAAACAATTTTTAGAATAAAGGAAGTTAATTATATGAGTGTATATGACATGCTCCATGATCTTAAAAGCCACTGATGTGATGGAAATAGGGCGGTAGTTTAGGTCTGAACTCTTGCTGTTTGATTTGTAGACTGGAACGACCTTGGCCATTTTATACTCTTTTGCTATGTTTTCAAATGACTGTGACTGCAAAAACAGCAGCGTTAGATAAGCTGCGGGAATGAATTGGTTGTTCTTCAGAAACTTCGATGTGATGAAACCAGCGGATGATGACATTTTAATGTTGGCAATTGTGTTTGAAATGCTGTCTATTTAGAAGGTGACAGGAGGCATTGTAGCCGCAAACGTTGCAAGAAACGTAGGTAATGGTTCATCAGGTTCTTTAATGAAAATGGAAGAAAATTGGGTGTTGAACACGTTAGCGGTGTCTTTATTTGATAGCATTTCACCCTGTTCGCTGGGTAAAGATATAGTGCGGGTTGACTGTAGGTTGATGGTTTGCCAAAATTTCTTAGCGTTTTCACTGATCTTCTTGAGAAGACAGGTCGTAGTGAAAGAATGTCAACTTGCTTTGCCGGATAGCGGTAAGATATGTACGTTCTGCTTCGTAGTACTTTTCCCATGAATCATGCTGTGGGTTTTGCGAAGAAGTGGCTTTTTCTTGTTTCCAAGTTTAAGATTTTTTGTGAACCATGGTTTATGCCGGTTAGCGTTGATTGATAATGCTGCAATGTATTTATCTGTTAAATATGCTATTTTTTCTTTGAAAAAAGACCGGTTTTTATGAATGTCGCGCTCTTGAAATGTTTTTTCGTATTCCTCGTAAAATTGTTCAAATTCATTATTGATCGCTAAGTAATACTCTTTATCATAGAGATGAATGATTTTCTTGTGTGACTGACGCACGGGCTGGGTTAGAGCAAAAGTGACATGAATTACTTTGTGGTCACTTATTTCCTTAAGGTAGGTGATAGAAAATAGCGTTTCAGCGCTTGAAGACAATACTAGATCAAGGATGTTAGCACTACCCAGCTTGACCTGTTGGCTCGGTTACCAGTTGAGTGAGGTTGAAGTTCAAGCAGACGTTCTTCAAATTCTTTAGATTCCAGACTTCCAGTACTTAGTGCAGGGTTCGACCAAACAAAGGTGGGGTAATTATAATCTCTGAAGAGTAGAAGGAGCGCGTTCGGGTACTTCCTGACTAGCTGGCTTAAGATTTTTACTTTTGTAGAGTAATCTCAAGAACTTTGGGGGGCGGTAGGACACACCAAAGAAAGCAAGTTGTGGCTTGGAATGACATAGGATCCATAAAATTTCCAGGTTGGAACGTATATCAATGGTGCAAAATGAAAGTTCTTTCTTAACGGCAATGAGGACACCACCATCTCTGCTTCCCTGCAGATCTTTGGGGATTAGTTGGAAGTTTTGGCAGGTCTTCCAGTTTTCCGCATCAGGAACATCGGCATTGAGCCACGTTTCTGTTAATATGAGTAGGTTACTCGCAGACGATGAAACAAGGTTTGATATGGCGTCTCGTTTTGAAAGAATGCTTTGTATGTTAGTATAGATAACCGAAAAAGACGCATGTGCAGGAGCAGCACGCGTAGCGTGGCAGGGCGTTTTAGTACGGCGTGATAGCTATGTTAGTTCCTCGACACTTTGAGAGGACTCGTTAAAGACATATCGCTTCGAGTTGATGTGCAGAGTTTTATAACGGAGTGAGTAAGGAACTGATTTGTTTTTTGCAAAAGCAGCGAGTTGCTTTCGCGCGTTTTGCACTTGCCGGGAGAAGTCTTCGCTAATCCCGAAAGGAGTGCCCTTTAATTTACGGCCGTTGGATAGTATCGCTTTCTTGGCTTTGTAAAGATTGAATTTTATAATAATTGGTCTGTTTTAACCTTGAGTGTGTCTACTCAGCCGATGTGCTCGCTCAAGTATTTGAGGGTCTAATGTGAAGTTGAGGTGTTCAGCGCAGTGGCAAATAATTATTTCTTTGGAGCGCACGAATGATTCGTTAGGGTCGGTATCAGGAGTGCCTTGGAACAAGTTGTCACGCCTTAAATGGTTTTCAGCTTCGTCAAGGTGGTTTTCCAATCTTACAATTCCATTAGCCAAACCAACTATAATCCGATTGTATCAATTCTAGCTGCTGCCGCATGGGTGCAATACGAAGGCAACTCGTCTCAACACTAGCCAAACGTGTGCTTAGGTCTGAAATAGCAGTGCTGTTCAGAAGGACTTGGGTTTTGATGTCCTGTACTTCTGTTAGTAACTTGGACTGTCCAGCAGACAGCTGTTTTAGCTCGGTGAGAATGCTTGCCGTTTATGGTCCTGGGTTAGTTTCTTTATCTCGCGCAAGCATTAATATATTGTGGAGAATAGCAATACAATCGCAACAGATACACATCAAACACTGCGGGCTCGGCAGCTGTACCAACATGTAGTTACTGTTTTTTTTAAGTATAATTGATATGATGGACCAACCTGCATGGCAAAGCAAAGCGGATTAGTGGGCGCTAATGTGCACAGCCACCAAGCCCACAGGGTGGCACAGATCTGTGCGGCAGCTTTATAGGCGACATTGTGAAGGTTGTAGTTGGCGATGGGGCCAGCCAAGGTAGAATGATGACCAGCGGGTGTGGGTGCGATTGTGGAAAAACTGTTGATATGTTGCCTCCTGGCATCAACCTGTCAGCGAATTCGCATCACGATTTCATCAGCCCATCATATAGACTCGCATGCTTTCCTCATTTCATGATTTCACTAGTGAATCCTGTAGATATTTGCCCTATTAGATGCGGAAGCATCTTATACTCGCGCCTTGTAGTGCGCCGTCCGCACCGCTTCTCAAACATTCGACAGCTGATGCGCGCGCATGCGCCGTCGCGCCGTCGCCCACCATCTGTGCCGCGCGCGCTTCTCCTTCGAGAACATTCGACAGCTGACAGCGCATGCGCCGTCGCGCTGTATATATACTCAAGGTCGGCGCTCGCTCGCTCAGTTGCCGCTCGTCCGTTGGTTTTTACGGCGCGTCGACGTCCGAAGTCGCCGTGAAATGAATGCCAACGAATCCACAAACAGAATGATCGACGTCCCTTCGACCAGCGCCGGCCAAACTGTTGGCGGAACCGCAAGCGTGTTCACTCATTTAACACCTTATTTCATAACCACGTTAACCAATTTAGCCATCGACCCAAGTAAGTCGCAATTTAACACCCGTTAACCAATTACATGCTTCCGCATCCTCCTCAGTGTTCCCCCGAGGGAAGCTGCGGGCAATTTTTTTTACCTGGATGCACAGACGGACACAAGGACGGACAGACAGACAGACTCAAGACGGACGGACAGGTAGACGGACGCGTAAAGCGGTATTTGCCACAGGGTATACGAGATGCGAGATGGCGCTATTTTAAGTGTTCTCTAGATGGACGCACGGATTGATGCACGGACGGACAGACAGCCGGACAATTGGACAGCCGGTCAAGCGGTCAACAATGGTGCGGCAGTATGGGTCGACACGTTGTTGTGAGACAAGGACGGATAGGGTGGCAGCTGATGAACTTAGCGCTGCGATTAGAGAGGTGCTGTTGTTTTGGAGTATCGATGGTGAATTGCTTCCGCTGGGCAAAGGACAGCGCGATAGAGCATCAGCATCTTGATGCTTCTTCCCAGATCTGTAGGTGACATCGAAATCATACTCCTGTAAGCGAAGCGCCCAGCGACCAAGGCGACCCGATAAGTTTTTCAGCGATGAAAGCCAGCATAGGGCGTTATGGTCGGTCACGACGGTAAAATGACGGCCGTGAAGATATGGTCGGAATCTTTGCACTGCCCAAACAACAGCAAGGCACTCCTGCTCTGTGATAGTGTAGTTCTTTTCTGGAGCGGTAAGAGCGCGACTTTCGTAGGCAACGACGCGTTCGCGTGAGTTTTTGTCACGCTGCAAGAGTACCGCACCGAGACCATGACTACTTGCGTCGGTGTGAAGGATGGTGGGTGCGGTGGAATCGAAGTGGCACAGTACCGGATCCGACGTGAGGGCTTGCTTCAATGCCGTGAAAGCGCTTTCGCAGTCTTCGGACCAAATGAAGGGGACGTTCTTTGCGAGGAGTTGATGGAGCGGAGACGCAAGTTCCGCGAAACCACGTATGAAGCGCCGGAAGTAAGAAGATAACCCAAGAAAGCTGCGCAGATCCTTCTGACGTAGTGGACGAGGAAAATCGAGGACAGCGGCAAGCTTCTCGGGGTCGGGCCGAATTCCTTCTTTGCTGACAAGGTGGCCGAGGACCTTGATTGTCTTGCTAGCAAAGGTACATTTCTTGGTGTTAAGCTGTAGACCGGCTTTTGCAAGGCATGTGAGGACTTCGTCAAGACGTTGTAGATGCTGTGAGAACGTGGATGAAAACACTACTATGTCATCGAGATAACACAGACATGTTTTCCATTTCAAACCACGCAATACGCCATCTATCATGCGTTCGAAGGTGGCGGGCGCATTACAGAGTCCAAAAGGCATCACATTGAACTCGTACAACCCATCTGGCGTTGAAAAGGCGGTCTTCTCTTTATCAGACTCCGACATTGGTATCTGCCAGTAGCCTGACCTAAGGTCGAGGCTGGAAAAATACTCTGCGCCCTGTAATGAATCCAGTGCATCGTCGATCCGAGGGAGGGGATAAACATCCTTGCGCGTTATTTTATTTAGCGCACGGTAATCGACGCAGAAACGCACTGTCCCATCTTTCTTTCGAACGAGAACAACTGGGGATGACCAGGGACTCGAGGAAGGCCGTATGATGTTGCGTCGTAGCATGTCTGAGACGTTTTCCTCGATGATCTTGCGTTCTACCTGAGACACGCGATATGGACGCTGATGTACAATACGAGAGCCGTCAGTCTGGATGCTGTGGGTAGCGGTGGTAGTCATGCTGAGGGTGGGCGAGTTCACGTCAAATAGAGAACGGTGTCTATTTAATAGGGCGAGCAAATCTTCAGTTTGATCAGGTGTTAAGTCATTGCTTATTGTTGCCGACACAGGTGTGGCAGAGGCATTGAATGGCATTGATTGCGACTTTGGAACATCGTTGTGGTTGTTGTTCGGAAGAGTAACAATCGCAACAGGCTCACTGTCGACCGCGCAAGATACTGTTGAGCCACAGGGGAGCAGTACACACTCGGGCGTTTGATTTATGGCGGTTAGGTACGTACCCCCTTTGAAGAAGCGAATAAGCCCCGGTGTGATCACAATGCCCCTACGTAGGGTATGACCGTAAGGGAGAATCAGTACGTCGCCATCCACAATGTCGGTGCAATTAACACTTATAATTTCTTCGATGTATGGCCGAAGTACATAATCTGACTTGGTGACAAGGCGGATGCGTCCATCTTGTTCAAGCGGAGAAGAGTCAGTGGCATTTAGATGCAGGAGGCGCTGATGACATCATATGAAAGCAGACGCAGAAGACAAGAAATCCCACCCAAGAATGAGAGCGTGGGTGCACTCACGAAATACCGCGAAAACAATGTGATGACGAATGCCTTCTATGCAGACACGAACGGTACACTGTGCAAGTGGACGAATGAGAGCGTTGGTCGCCGCACGTAGAGGTGGGCCGCCATAAGGTGTGGTGACTTTTCGAAGGCGGGAACAAAAATCAGCACGAATAATCGAAACGGCAGTGGCAGTGTCTACAAGAGCCTCAACACTTACACCTTCTACAAACACTACTATCAAATTCGATGGCCGCTCTGGAGGAATTGTTAGCTGTCCAAGGGATGCAGTTTCCCCTCCTAAAACTGCATTGGGGAGTTTTCCGCGTGGGCGTTTGTGGAATGGGAGGCGGGCCGTAGAGGCGACACTGAACGGCGACGTGGCGAAGGCGACCTGCGGCGAGACGTACGGGAATTCCCAGGCATGTCCGTATGGTAAGTAGGTGACGGTGAACGGTAGTAGGACAATCGGGAGGGTGGCCGTAAGTAGTTCATGGTCGGACGGAAGCTTCGATGTTCTTCGGGAGCGTAGCCGCGTTGCTCGTCTTGTTGGCGCCTTCGACCACACCGTGCGATATGTCCTCGATAGCCGCAGTAGTAACAGATTGGTCGAGGTGGGCGCTGAGGTGCGTAGTAAGGTGGTGCACGCACTGGCGGTGATAACGAAGCCACAGGCGTATGGTCTGCTGTTGTAGGCACAGAAACGGTGGGTGCGGCAGAGAGCGCGGCAACTTCGGCGTACGTGCGCGTCTGGCGCACGCAGGGACTGTTGGAACACGTCGCACGCGATGCGGAGGCGATCTCTTGTTTAATCAGGTCTCGCAAGCTATCTTTTTCAGGAGGTAAAGTAACTTCCGCAGCACAGGAAGAGCAGCGCCCGTGCAGCTCTTCACGAACGATGTCGCGAATAAGCGCACGCAAGTCGAGGGGTGCAGGCAAGGGAACGTCGGTGGCATCGTAGCAAAGGCGAAGAGACTGAAGCTCGTCAAGTCGCTGACAAATGGTTATCACGTCCTGGGTGGTGGCAGGATTTTGCGTGGCGAGGGCGTTAAAGGTGACGGTGTTAATGCCTTTAATAATGTGGCGTATTTGGTCGTTTTGAGGCATGCCGGTGTTAACGCGCTTGCACAGTGCCAGGACATCCTCAATATAAGAGGTGTAAGATTCACCCGGCAGCTGCGTGCGTTGAGCGAGTTTCTTCTTTGCTGCCTCAGTGCGAACTGCAGGGGCACCAAATACCTGACGAATTTGCTGCTCGAAAATGTCCCAGTCGGGAAGATCCGGGTGGTGGTTCCAGAACCAAGTTTTCGCAACATCGGACAAGTAAAATGGGACGCTGCGCAACTTGTGTGGATTGTCCCACCTGTTCAAATCGCTGACGAGGTCGTAGTTTTTGATCCAGTCTTCGACATCATCGCCTCGGAGACCGGAAAACACAGGTGGATCACGCAGGCGAGTGTTGTTGGGCAGAGCGGGTGGCGGTGGCTGCAGCAAGACGGCGACGTTGGATGGGCCAGGGTTTTCTTGGGCCGCCATGGCAGGGGGTTGTATGCGACGACCCGAGCGGAGCTCCAGCGAGAACGGGCGAGAGGACTTGAGGGAACGAAAAGCACAGTCCACCACTTGCGAGGAACCGGTTTATTCGGCCAGGCTCGAGCTAAATCACGCTGGTGATGATATTTTTAGATGAAGAAGATGTACAGGTGATGATGATTACAAAGAGAATAAAGAGTCATTCGCTTGTCGCGCTCACAAGTCAAAAATAGCACAGCAACACGAGAGAGAAAAAAGGCATCATCTGTCCCGTTGCTTCTTTCTTTGTCCTCGTGTTGCTGCGCTGTTCTTATGATGAAAGCAAACTGTTTACGAGGAAAGGGGCCATGAACTTGAATGTAAATGGAAATGACATTGCCGTGCTAAATACTCCACATTACTAACTCGCGAAGTGACTTTAGCTGCATATAGACACGCAACATAGTGAAACTTGCACCTGAAAAAAAAAAGAAAGCGTGGCAAAGCACGAAGACAAATCTCATGCAAAACACTTCCAAAGTACGTCTAAAAGAAGAAAGAAACCGGTCACGAGAACACCGGGAAAACAGAAAAGTACTTCAAACGATGTTCACAGTGTGAAGAGCGCATATCAATAAGTAATTAGGTAATACATGGTGAAACGAAAATTTTTGCAAGGTATTCGTGAAGTTTGACTTGTGAGTGGAACACTCTGTATAGCTGAGACAGCTTCTTTGTTTTACCATCACCTCAGAGTGGATGAGCTGATAGTTTATTCTGTTTCGCATTGCATAATCTTGCAGGAATAAACCAAAAGTGGCTCTTTTGTGGTGATTTACTTTAAGGTATTGTAGCACATTATGGCGAAGGAGTTGTGGGGTCTCGATATGGCGAGCGATGCACCACGCCACCCTCTTGGAGTGTACGGACACAGAAGACGCGGTCGGTACAAACCAAACAACATACATACATTTATTTATCTAATTTTTAACGGCAATATCGTCTGCTAAATTGATACATAACTTGTTATGCTAAGACATTGTTACACAATAACATGACGAACACGCTAACACACTCAAGGCAGCGGCGCCAACGCTTGACTAACCACGTGGGCTTCGGTGCGCAGGCCCGCGGTTTCATGCGCCGAGGACCCAGGCTAGAGACAACCGTTCGCGGCAGCCGCAACGCGCAGATGAGGCTCGCTCAACTCTCGCCCGCCACCAAGGCTTGCCTTCCACCAGGGGTCACTACTGGGGCTACCACTGTCACAACCATGATGATGATGACAGTGGTAATCAACGCCACCTACCACCCGGTAGTTGTAACCCGAAATGCGGCGTTTAAACGAGGCACGTGCGGCACACGGCGCAAACAACTTTGCAGGGGGTGTCAGCACCCCCACATCCCCCCAACCTTAAATCAAACCATATTTCGAAAACAGAGATCAGCTACACAAGCTTTAACAAAAAAATATCATTGCATGTCCATAATGTCCTTGCACCACGACACCGCCGCCGGTCGACACTGTTGCACTGTCCGGCTCGACTTCACCTCAGTACCGGCCCCGCAACAGTTCCTTGGTGCAATGAACTGTCGCTTCCAGTTGCGACCAGCACTCACGAGGGCGCCGGGCTGTAGGCAGTTGCACAGGTCCCAGGCATCTCCATCGCCCGACTTCACGACCGCATTCCTGGCCAGCGACGCTGACTATGTGCAGAAGACAGCCGACCATGGATGACATCCCTGCCACTGAATACATTAACAAAAAACCCTCGAAAGAAACAATGGAGCTGGACCTAGGAAAGGGAGCTTCGGGCTTTTCACCCACGTGGTACGATGGTCAGTAGGGCTAGCTAATACATCGGCGGCGGCTGGGACGCCCTTCAAAAATAAAATAAGGGTCACTTTTCCTGATTTGTGCATTGCAAGATAAAAAAAAGTGAGGAAGCAGAGCGCAACACGTCAACGCCACGATCCACCTAATTGTGCCACGTGCGACAGGCGACTGCGCATGGCATTAGGCCTAATGAGTCGCTCTACAACAACCGGCATCCACCCAGCATCCAGCCTAGGCACAGAAGAGGCAGCCGCGAGGAGACATTCACTCTGTAAGGTGGCCCTATTGCTCGCCGCACAAGGCAGCTTACCAAGCGATCGGCTGGGGCGGTGTCACGACGCCCTGGCGTTGAGCCGCAATACAAGTCGGCATTGACTCCCGGCTCCCTGAGCCCAAAGAATATAGAAGAAGCTATTTACAGAAAATGGGACCTCCCACGAGGCTTCCATACTCACTCACTTTGGGCCGGGCCTACAAACCACGTGCTCTAGGTTTTGCTCACCCCAGGATGCAGACTGCATGGCTCTTGTCCCAATTCAACAATGGTTTTGAAAACTAACACAAACGAGAAAAAAAAACACTTGTGAGCAGAAAAAAATAAAAACTTAACCTGCCGACAAGTTCAAACACGTCGCAAAACCAATCTCCTCGCTTCTCAACAAAGCACACCGCCGACACTAGTAATGAGAAGTCCCCCCCTAGGCCTACTTCACCCCGGCTCTGACAAAAGCTTGTACGGAACCACAAAAACTGTCGTCCGATACTCCAAGAGCTCCACGTTGGGCAGCCAGTGTGGGGTCTCCCAACTGACGAGTGCGCGCCACGCCATGCTCTTGGAGTGAACGGACACGGTGGACGCGGTCGGGGCAAACAAACACAACATACATACATTTATTTAACTAATTTATAACGACGATATCGTCTGCTGAATTGATACATAACTTGTTACGCTAGGACATCGTTACACAATAACATGACGAACCCACTTACACACCCAAGGCAGCATCGCCAACGCTTGACTTACCACGTGGGCGCCCCGGCGTGCAGGCCTGCAGTGTCATGCGCCGAGGACCCACGCTAGAGACAACCGTTCTCGGCAGCCGCCACGCAAAGAAGAGACTCGCTCAACTCTTGCCCGTCACCAAGGCCTGCCTTCCGCCAGGGGTCACCGCCGGCGCTACCACTCTACCAACAGTGGTACTCAACGTGAACACAATGCCAAATATCGCCCGGTGGTCATCACCGGAAATGCGGCCTTGGGGCGAGACACGTGCGCCACGCAGTGCAAACAACTTTACAGGGGGTGTCAGCACCCCCACAGAGTGTGCGATGCAACCAGGACAGAGGGAGTCTTGCCTGGTCTCCTCTCTTGCTCCTTCATTCTTGGGGTAATAAGGTTTCTAGTAGCTGAGTAGGACGAATGTTGTTGGAGCACGCTATGAATGTTGAAGCATCATAGGCATCTCTCTGTCTACGCGAAAGAAACTGGAACAAGGACGATGCACGCACAAACGTAGATTAGCAGCTGGAAGTTTAATGAAGAGAACACATAGACAATTAACATGATGAAAATAAGACCACGTGGACAATGAGAGGTCGGCAGTTGGGTGTGATTATGTTGCACAAACTCTAGATAGATCTAAATAGTCTAGGTAGTGTTTGTGCAACTTAACTAAAGGCCTGGCAACACACGTCGCCATACTTATGAAACAGGTCTACAGTTACATTACACAAACCAAAGATCTAACTGCCAACCTATAATCGATCATGTTTTTCTAGCATGTTCTTTATATTTGCATTTTCTTTAGTAACTTTCCGATTGCTAGTCTGTGCTAAGCGTGTGTCCCTGCTTATTTCATGCAGTTCGTCATAGTCATGGATGACGAAGTTGCCCAGTGCCTTCCAAATCACCCTGTTCTTGTTTGTGCAGCAGCAACAGCAGGGTACCTTCCCGGCCAGGCTGGGCTCTCCCCCTGCATCCAGCATCAACTCGGGAGGCTCGGCTGGTGGCAGTAGCAGTAGTGGCTCGCAGGGTGATCAGCTCAGCAAAACCAATCTGTACATCAAGGGCCTGACTCATACCACCACTGACAAGGACCTGCTCAACCTCTGTGCACCGTATGTTGATGCACTTTGAACATGATACGGGGTCAGTTTACAAATGGGGAAGCGTATCACTCATGAACTTGTCCCTTGGCCATTCAGTGTGTACCGTGTTGACTGCTTGAAACAGGACGATTTATTTAATCTTGAGTAAATTGCATACTTTTGTTTGTATTGTTTCAGGTCTAGTTATATAGGCATGACTTTATTACCTGTAGTGGCCAGATTGGTAGCGGCATGACATGGTCATCTTGAGTAATTAATCGTTGCGCTTATAAGGGCCCTCCAGCACTTTTGAAGCACCTATTTTTATTTGTGTTTTGCTTAAAGTTATGGCTGGGCGTAATTTCAGCATTAGTTGAAGTGCCAATATCAAATTATTTAGTACTTTAATCACGACATGAAATCACTAAATCGCTGATAACCGCATCAGGATGTAGTGGCGCTTGCCAGAACTATTGCTGGCTTAAATGACTACTGAGGGCGCATGTTTGGGATTGGATAAATGTAACATTAGAGGCCATCGTGGCGTGGGGTCGTGATCGCGTACAGATTTTTCATGTGACGAGTTCAGGATCTCTCTGCTGCCCTCATTCACAGGTCAGCAGGGAATTCACGCTTCAAACGAGGATTTCAACATCGCTCCCCGGTGATCCCATCTGTGTGTTGAGCCTCGTTCATTTCACGGATCGCTCCGTGCAGACCGAAGCGGGAACGGCTCACAAATAGTGACGTAGTATGTTCTCCGCAAGCACAAAACATGATTTGTTCCGTCGTGTGAATACAGCTTATTGTGTTTCATTTTTCATTTCATTGCTTTTTCATCAAGCCCCGAACAGACACGGCCGCAACAAAAAAAATATATCACTGCGACTACAAAGCACGACAGAGACGCTGGCAAATTTTTCGCCTCGATATTTCTGGCTTGTGCGGGTTGAATGTCCAGAGGAAAGACTTCTTTCTCTTCCCTCTTCTTGCTTTGATGAGCTGTCTCTTTCCGCAGATGCTGTAGGCTTCTGATTGTTGTTGAAGGGGTGCGATGCACCATTGTAAATCGTCGGGTGGCTCACCAAACGACTCGCGAAGGGTCAACAGTGCTTCGCCTCCCGCTCTCGTTTTTACACAAATAACCCTCTCAGATTAAGAAAAGGGGTTGTGCGCTTGCCTTTAAAAGGCCGGTAAACAGGCTCCGACTTTTTTTTTTACCCCCCCATATAAGCACGGCGATTCGTAGATTAGACCGAAGCAATCACGTTTTCTGAATATTACAGTGCTGCGCGCCATGCAGAGCCTCTATTTCCAAAAACAATTCCTGCGCATCTTTCTTACGCTTGACCGACCCCCTTGCACGCGCAGTGACGTCAACTCGGCAATCGGCGACGTGGCGTAGCAGGCAGCTCGCCGATTGGTATAAATCAGGTGTGAAAAAACAGTAGTGAAGCCACTGTCAGTGCCTGCTCCCACTCACAGCTACAAAACTCACCCTTGTTTCTTGGTACTGCGGTGTAAAAGACCAGCCTCGCAGTTGTCGCGTGCGCGTGTACACTCCTCGCTCAACTACAGTGCCTGTGCGCACGTACAAATGTACTTCGCCCTTGACATGAGTAGCACGGGTAAAAAGCGTTGCTCTGTCGTCGGCTGCAAATCGAGCGACTGGGCAGCGGAGAAGCCTCACGATGGGGCCCTGTGCACAGCATGGCTGAAGTGAATCGGCCATCCAGTGGCGTACGTCGAGGACCTGATCGTTTGGGGTCGACACTTCGCACCTGACGCTTAAACGGTTGACCCGCGGCTGGTGGCAAACGGTAAACAAACAACCGCGCTTTGCAGCAAGCAGAAGTGCACTGCGACTGATCGAGTTCGCCGATGACGTCAATTGCTGACGTGGTGTCACGTTGCCGAAGTGGGCGGAGTCATGACGATGGGCTTCGCCTTCCCCTTCATGGAAAGGAGAAGTGGGGCGAGGCCGTGCGAAAATTTTAAACCAGCTTAGACCGATGTTCTAACCCCTGCAACTTCCTTAATATAGCACATATTTGCAAAATTCTTGCAGCAGCATCTACGCAAAGAAAAAACTGCACATATATCTCTTTTTAAAAGTTTTTGGACATCAGGGCTGTTTACTGGCCCTTTAAAGGCAAGCGTGCAACTTTTTTATGACTTCAGTGTATTGTTTTGTGTGCATGTAGAGGCACAGGAGTGCACACTCGCTTGTGTCTAGGTCCTCTGTTAACATAGCCGCAAAGCAGGTTATATTTTGGTTCTTCCTGCTGTATGAGTAATATAGCATGCGTAAATGTTATACTGATGCAAACTTTTTTCAAAAATTATACTTCTATTATCTCAGCACCATTTAAAATTTTTTTTATCACTGCTTTATGGAACTGTTTCATACATAGTATGAAAATGGTCAAAACAGTTTCCTGAGGAACCGGAATCCTTTGTCTGATGCTAGTAAAGACTTGTTTATTCCATGTAATCCCTGAATATAGTTCTTTTATTGAGTTCCAGTGTGCAATAAATTCATTGCACATGCTTTTGTAGGCATACAAAGTGTCGTTTGTCAATTAAACTTTCCTATCGGGATAGCCTGGGCTTATTTGTCGAATATACTGTCGAATCCCGTTCCTACAATGAAAATCCTACAACCAAAATTTTCTTGAATATTTTGACGCATTTTCAGAACATGCAGTGGAACCCTGCTGTTGCGTTCCCCACTGCTGCGTTTTCCCGGCTGTTACGTTGTGTTTCATAGGTCCCGGCATAGGTCCCATAGAATCCAGTGTATTGCAAACCCTGTTGTACCGTCGTAGTTGTGGGCACGTTCCTGTATGATGTGTCGCAACCGGGCACGCCGAACCCGCTTTGGGCACCCCCATTTCGATTCGACTTTTCAGTCTTGGTCTGACTTCGCTACGAAACTGGATGTAAGAAATCACAGGTGAGTGGGAGAAGCCGCCATTAGGGGGCCATCAAGTCGGAAAGCTATTGGGTATAGCACTATTGCCATCATGGTCGCCGTCGCCTGCGTGCCACCGGCTGCACTCTACACAAAGGAAGGCTCATTACTGGCTGGGCTCCACATGGCGAGTTGACTGTTGTTATTGTCGTGTCCTTATCAGCCCTGATGGCGTCGCGCAAATAAAAGGTGCTTTCCCTTGAGGAGAATCTTGACGTGCTTGATGCAGTCAGCTAGCAGCCAGTGCGAAAAAGGTTCGACATTGCTAAAGATCTTGATCTGCCTCCATCAACACTTAGCGGCATCATCGTGAAGCGTGTCGAGATAGAGGGGAACGTGGCGCTCTTCGGCCCAAAAGCCAAGCAGGCTCGTAGTGCCAAGTACGAGACGCACAACGGGACCCTTTTCACTTGATTTATACAAGCTCGCACCGCCGGTATTAATCTTGACGACAGCATTTTGCGCGGGAAGGTGATGGAGGTAGCCGACAGACTGAGCATCACCGACTTTGCTTCGTCGAATGGATGCATAGACTGTTTCTGAGAGAGGCACGGTATCGCTTACAAGACTGTAAGAGGAGAAGTGGCCAGTGTATCGAAACAGGCGACGATTGGAAATTCACACTATTATCTGTTATTGAGGAGTACGAGTCTCGTAACATTTATAACACCGATGAAACGGGCCTTTTGGGGGGGGGGCTGCAGCCATCCAAGTCATTAAGCCTAAAGGGTGAAGCCTTCCACGGAGGCAAATGCTGCAAAAACTGGCTATGGATGGCTCGTATAAACTGAAGCCATGGGTGATAGGCAAGTACTGAAACCCACGGTGCTTGAAGAACATTTGCCTACTGCCATGCCACTACAGGAGCAACGGCCGTGCATGGATGACCTGTGCTTTGTTTGAGGAGTTTCTGCACCATTTTGATAACAAGATGGGTGCGTAGAACAGGAGTATTCTCCTTTTCCTACGCAACTGTGCTGCCAACCCGAGAGATCCTCCGTTTCTATGGAACGTCAGGCTTGTGTTTTCTTTCTCCGAACACTACAAGCCACTTACAGTCGCGGGATGCTGGCGTCGTAAAAATCCTCGAACATTTCTACAGAAAAAGCATCGTGAGGCGCTGTCTTGCGTATATTAATTGCGGACAGCAGCCTACGACAATTTCCTTACTTTATGCTATGCACTACGTCTGCAGACAATCCAAAGCTAAAACTCAGTTCCTCAGTTCATTGAGCTTCTGAAATACTGGGGAAGTATTCTCGCTTCGGCGTGGACTGCAGTGCACGCGTCAACTGCACAGCACTGCTTCGCGAGGTGTGGCTGGATGAAGCTGACGAACCAGAAGCAGCCTCTTGGGAACAGGAACTCACCGAAGCTATGAATGCAATAAGTAGTGACCACAGTAGTGACCTACGACGACATCTTCTCTGTGGATGCTGCCCTCGTGACGTCAGAGTGCCAGAGCATTTCAGAGATCGTTGCAGACTCGGTCACAAGTGAAGCCGGTGACTACGGTGATGATGACGAGCCACAAGTCTGCCGAGTTGGCCGATCCAAGTTTTGCAGAAGCTGTCGCGGCCCTGGACCTCCTCCACAGGTATGCCACTCCTCAAAGCAACGCTGCGAGTAACAGAGATTTTCCCATTATTGAAAAGCTCGCAGTACTCTCCAGCGAATGTAAGAAATAGCAGTCAAGCATGCTCGATTTTTTAAAGCTTCTTGAATTAAATTGTTCGAATTCAACGCGGCCCTGCTTTTATTCAATTTCGGAGCTTTCCTCACTCTAGCGTTTTCCCGGCTGTTTCGTTTTTTTTCCCAGTCCGCTGAAAAATGTATGATTGGCGTTCCACTGTAAACAAGTTCGGAAGATCCCACGTTCCTTTAAAAACGATGTTACGCGAAGCATGCGGATCGAAGGTGACTGCGTTGTAGTTTTCTTGAGCGAAACATTGAGGAGTGGCGCTAAAGATATTGTCACAGGGTCGTGACGTGAATGAAGGGAGCAGACGTGAGATCGAAGACGAAACTGTTCATTGGGCCGAACTTGTGGCCACGCAAAAGGAAAGTCAGATTACAGCAAGACACTGGCACTGATAGTGGCGAACAGAGTGTCGGCCGCCAATCAACTGACAAGCGGTGAAGTACGTCAGTATTTATGCACGTACCGGTAAATATTCTAGCGTTAATGCTAGCGGCCGCATAGGCTCTAGAGTAATCTGAAATATTTGCGAAGCGGGCCTAATCTCAATGAAATCATCGACTACAGTCCCGAAGCTCCTCTAACAGTGTCAGGAGGGTTTACGCTGAAAATTACGTACAGTGTAATGGGGCGATAACGCAACTTGAGGAAAACACATGGCATTGCCCCCCTTCGAAATAGGCATCGACCTGATGTTTTAACAGAAGGAAATGCAATAATCATGCAAGAAAGTACAAGCAATAAATTACGACACAGCAATAACAATTAACGAAATTCTTCTTTAGTTTGTTAACAGTATGAAATGGTTTAAGGCTCGTAACAGTATGAAATGGCTTAAGGCGCGTGACATGAACGACTTCAGGTCGTGATCGGCGTCTCTGAGAGTTCATGATACCGTCAGGGACAACATCGTAGTCAAGTGGGCCGAGATGTCAAACTACCCTGTATGGTCCGAAGTACCGTTGCAAAAGTTTTTCACTGAGTACACGTCGATGTATCGGCGTTCATACCCAAACACGTCCACCGGCTAGTATTCCATGAAGCGTTGTCGAAGATTGTGACGGCTGTTGGTCGTCTGTTGGTTCTCGATGCAGAGGCCGGCGAGTTGTCGGGCTTCTTTGGCGTGCTGAAGTACTCACTCACATCGAGGTTTTTTTCGTCGGTGACGTTAGGTAACATGGCGTCGAGCGCCGATGCCGGGGCTCTTCCATAAAAGAATTAGTGTGGAGTCATCTGCGTCATTTCTTGTACGACGGTGTTGTATGCAAAGATCATGTACGGAAAGATGGCATCCGACGTCCTGTGTTCGACGTTGACGTACATCGCCAGCATGTTTGCGAGGGTCTTGTGTAGGCACTTGGTGAAGCTATTGGTCTGTGGGTTGTATGCTGTCGTGCGGTGATGGCTTTTCTGGCTCTATGCCAAGATCACCTTAGTTGACTCCGCCGTGAAGGCTGTACCTCTGTGTAGGTAATAAAGAACTTAGGGGCACCATAGCGCAGATCGATGTTCTCGGCGAAGAACTTTGCTACCCCAGTGGCACTGCTTCTGGGCAGTGCCTTTGTCTCAGCGTAGCAAGTAAGGTAGTCAGCAGGGTGTCTACCAACCTGGAAAACCTGGAAAAGTCATGGAATTCAAACTCTTCTGGAATAATCACGAAAAAGTGGGGGAATTTCTGAAAAATCTGCCCTGGTCATGGAAACTAACTGTAGCCTGTGGGACCATCACAAAAATAAGCAGTACCGAAGATCAAAACTTAGAAAGCCACTCCTTTGGCTGCAAATACAGTGAATAGCTAAAAGTTGTGTAATAAAAGAAAACGGTGCGCAACTGTTGCTTCTTAGTGAAGACGTGAAAGGATACACCTACAAAAGAATGCAAAGTTTACTGACATTATGACACCCGCTACGGGAGCCTTGTTCACAAAAATAGCCATAAGAAAGGCACAGCATCCCGCTACAGTTTTTTTTTACTTTGGGACCCTCACCTGTATATTTGTTTATCTTGCACCCTTTTTTTACAAACGAACTGAAAATGAAAAAATGAAATTAAGTATGCCTAAGTACATGACGTAAGCACCGGTAGTACATTATTGAAAGCGTCCCGTCATCCTTGTTCAGTATATGTGCAGTTGTTTGCATGTGCTGGTATTTCAGGTGCTGGCATGATGCAAGCTTTCGCTTGACCAGAACAGGCAAACTTGACCAGTCAGTTTGGTGGCTTGTAGAGTCCACGTGTTTAGCGAAGGCATAGGAGGTCACATTCGTGTTTTGCTTAACAGCGAGTAACATAAACTTTTTGTAGATAGTCCATTCTGGGTGATAATGAATGAGGGGGTTCAACTTTTTCCTTGAAACCGATATACTGGTTGTCACAATTGTGGCAGCCTAAAGTAAAAGTGACAGTGGAAGTTTTCGCTGGGCAACTTGTTCTTCACATTGTCTAAAGCGTTCTCTAGCTTCCACCTTCGTACATACACTATATTGATGTCTGTTGCTTCTACATATCACGCAGCATATCTGACTTTCCAACCACAACATAATTCACGTCAAATTTGTGCATGTTTGTCTTGACCAAGATTTGGCTGGGCTTGAAGGCCATCTAGTTCGACTAGGACTGCTATTAGCAGAGACTTGTTGGGCTATGTCATGCCTTTTATTATTATTACTATCATCATTATTATTGGCGATTATGCAGCAAACGTTCTAAGCTCTTTGCTGGTAGCTTGCATTTCAAGATTAGAGTTGGGTAAATTCATCTAAATTTTTCATCTAAGTTTCTTGAGATGGTATTATTAAATCTGTAAATACTTTTTATCCTTTTATCTTTAAAAAAAGTACACAAACGAATGTAACTCGCCGGCATCTGTGATACATCTATGGAATCGAGGAAGCTGTTGCGTCCTGACAGATTCCTTCTTGCTTGCACATGTTCAAACCTCATCGCTTTAAACGCTACCCCTAGCTTTCATTGCAGGCATCTGAGGACTTTGTCGAACTCCAAACGTCGGAGCCCAGAGAAATAAAACGTTAACATGCATGTGCTCGTCGTGGAAGAGACAGGATTGAAAGAAAGAAAATTATGCAGTAAGGCTCCGTTCTTGCGACATTGTTAGTCATTGTTCAGTGCAAGGTGCACAGAATACGCGAGTAGTAGTGTTTTTTTTTTTCCTGAAGTGTATATACTGGAGGTGTGCAATTTAAGTGGGGATGCGAATCAATAGTAAATACTGCAATCCATGTAGCATCAGATGCAATCCAATTTGCAGCCTAAATATTCAAGTCAGTAAATGCAGCTCAATCTAATCCAATCCACATCCTAAGCGGCCTGGGCTGTAACCATTATAGTAAACTAGAATATATTCCAGTGGCGGAACTGACCTCATTTCATTTCATTTTATTACCTTAAAAGCCCAACAGGGGCATTACATAAGGGGTGGGTTTACATAAGTTCATTATACATTGTTAGAAATGACATTTGAATAAGCATTATTAAACATGACGTGGAAATATGGTTTACATGATTTTGTGGTATATACAATCAGTTGGAAAGATGAAAAATGACATCCAGTAAATGTTATTCTGAAAAATGATGAGATATCTCTTGCATGAATGCGGGTGCGCTGGTTAGGGCGGCAATTTGGTGAGGCAGGCTGTTCCAATCCATGGCTGTGCGAAAGAAAAAAGAACCTGAAAAGGTAGTAGTACGAGTGCGGGGGCGGCCCACATGGTTGATGTGCCCAGTTCGATGCGACGTTCTGCCAGGGGGAATAATGTACGGCGTTTGATTGAGCGAACAATGATAAAACTTATGAAAAAGAGATAGTGATAGAACACGGCGACGAGAAGCAAGGGTCGGCAGACCTAAGTCCTTTCGCAATAAAGACACGCTGACATGATATGAATATTGAGAGTGTATGAACCTTACAGCACGGTTTTGCACGGTTTCGAGAGCGTTGCTTAAATATGTTTGGTGGGGGCTCCATACTGCGCATGCGTATTCGAGTTTAGGGCGGATTATGGTTTGATAGGCTAGTAATCTAACATGCTTTGGGGCTTGTTTTAGGTGGCGTTTAAGGAAACCAAGTGATTTATTAGAAGATGAGATGACGTTAGTGATATGTGCGTTCCAAGATAAATCTTTAGTTAGGGTAACACCGAGGTATTTGTATGAGGGCGAAGCTTCTAATGATATGTTATTGATTGAATATGAATAGAACAGAGGGTTACGTCGACGGGAGAATGTCACAACTTTACACTTAGCGGGGTTTAGTGTCATTAGCCAATGGTCACACCATTGTTGCAGACGGTTAATATTTGCCTGAAGAGAAATTTGGTGAGATGTATTAGTAATGGTTTTGTAAATGACGCAATCATCCGCAAACATGCGAATATTACAGGTTACATGACCAGGAAGATCGTTAATATATATTAAAAAGAGGAGAGGCCCGAGAACAGATCCTTGAGGAACACCGGAAGTTACACGCAGGGAGTCAGAGGTGCTGTTGTTAATAAGGACAAACTGTGAGCGGTTATTAAGGAATGCTTCAATCCATCGTAAGACGTCGGGGTGTACATTTGCCAAAGATAGTTTTAGTAGCAATCGTTGATGTGGTACCTTATCGAACGCTTTCGCAAAGTCTAAAAATATCGCGTCTGTCTGTAGGTTAGTATCGAGATTTGTGTGAAGATCATGCAGAAACGCTGCCAATTGGGTTTCGCAAGAAAACCCTTTGCGAAATCCGTGCTGTGAAGGATGAAAATATTTATTCGAGTCTAAAAATTTCATGATTTCTGTATAAATGACATGTTCCATGATTTTGCAAGGTACGCTTGTAAGTGAAATGGGGCGATAATTAAGTGGGGAATTCTTGTTCCCTGATTTATAGATTGGAACAACCCTTCCCACCGTCCAGTCATGAGGTATGGTGCCTGTGGAAAGTGACTGAGAAAACAATAGACATAAATAAGCAGCACTGATATCTTTAGTATTTTTAACACTTTTGAGTTTATGTTATCTACTCCGGCTGAAGATGATAGTTTGAGATTGTCAATTAAAGAGGAAATACCATCAACATGGAAAGTTATACCTGGCATGGTATTAGGTGTGCTTGTCGCTGTAGAAGGAAATGGTAAGCTAACTTCTTTGGTGAATACTGACGCGAAAGCTGCATTGAAAATGTTAGCGCACTCCACGTCGTCGACCGTTTCACCGTCTTCGTTAATTAGCGTGTTGCTGTTTATATCTCGAGGATTAATCACCTGCCAAAATTTCCTTGGATTGTTGACCAGCATCTTGGGCAGGTCTTCGTGAAAGTACGTTTTTTTTGCTTCCCGGACAGCTGATAAGTATGCGCGTTCCGCTGTGTAATATTTATCCCATGCGCATACATTTGTGGTACCTTTTGCTGCTCGGTATAACCGTTTCTTTTTGTTATCCAACCTTTTTAAAGAATTGCTGAACCATGGTTTTTCTGGTTGCGTTCCTATCGCTATCTTTGGGATGTATCTGTCTGCTAGGCTGTTTATTTTTTCTTTAAATATTTGCCAATTTGTATGGATAGTGCGTTCATTGAAAGACGTTTCAAATGAAGCTAAAAACTCACACAGGTTATCGTACATAGCTTTGTAGTTTGCTTTCTTGTAAAGATGTATAGTTTTTTGTACTTTCAAGCGCGGAACTGTCCCAAAGTTAAAGGACGCGTGAATGACCTTATGATCACTGATTTCTTTTAGGTAGGCGGTCGATGATAATTTGTCTGGTTGGTTTGTTAGTATTAAATCTAATACGTTAGCTGTGTTTTCCGTGATACGCGTTGGTTGAGACACTAGTTGACTAAGATTAAAATCAAGACAAACGTCAAGAAAGTTTTTACCTCCGTCTCGTTTACTAAGTGGGGGGATAAGTTGTGCCAATTAATGTCTGGAAAATTGAAGTCTCCGAAAAGGAGAAGGCTAGCCTTGGTGTGCTTCGATGTTATTTCGAAGAGTGCATTGTTTAGCTCAATGGCAAAAGCTGGGCTACTGTGGGGGGGTCTATAGCAAACGCCCACAAGTACTGATTGTGGAGCGGCGTGACAATGAATGAAAAGTAGTTCTAAGTTCGACCTGATACTAAGAACAGAACACGATAGTTCCTGGCTGGCAGCTATGAGGACACCTCCGCCTCGTGCATTCGGACGGTCAGCACGAAACAGACTGAAATTAGGCAAATCTGCCAGTACTTCCGAGTCTGAAATGTGGTCGCTAAGCCAAGTTTCGGTAAGAATTAACATGTTGCTTTTAGATGTCAGCACAAGGTTGGACACATGTTCACGTTTTGAAATGAAGCTGCGTATATTAGTGAAGATTACTGAGATGGGAAGACGTGACTTGCCTGTTGGTTTCGGACGACGGATTAATTTTGTCTCGATTTGTGGTTGCTATGCTTCTTTGACTGTTTGAGAAGCTTCATCGTATACGTACCGCTTTGGGCCCATGAACAGCGTTTTGAAACGCAAGGAATAGGGTGCAGATTTATCTTTAGCGAAGGCGACAAGGTGTTTACGGGCGTTCCTAACAGCTGGTGAAAAATCTTCTGCGACGCTAAAGTCAGTGCCTTTGAAGTTACGCCCTTTTGAAAGAACAGCTTCCTTCGTTTTATAAGACACAAATTTTACTATAATTGGGCGTTTGCGGTTACAGGAATGCCGACCAATTCGGTGTGCTCGCTCCATATCCTAGCTCCGGCATCCTACTTTTTAGAAAGATGCCACGAGATAGTGCCACTTCTACGTTTTCTAGCAGCTTTGACTGCCTTGTGGGATTGGCGTGGGCTCCTTTAACCTTTTAGTTGCAGTTAATTTTAACTCGTGTGTTTGTTTTCTGGTTCTTCCAAACATATAACAGCCAGCTTGCTTACTCTCTCACTCAGAGGTTTCATTTTGGCCAGATATACATATTTGTTCATATTTACTGCACGTGCTCGGAACATTCAGAGCATTTGTGGTGCATTTATTGACTTATTTTATAGGAGGACCAGATTTTTTTTATCATGTGAGGGTCTGTTTCCAATGCACATAGTTTTTCAAGCAGAGGTAAGGATCATGGAATTTGCTACAAATCGTCATAGAAAACCTGGACAAGTCGGGGGATTTCGAAACAGCAAATTGGTAGATGCTCTGCTGACATGTAGTCTTTGCTTTCGCGGGTCAATGCTGCCGATTTCAGCTTTTTTTAACGCTCACTTGTTAAAGTTACATATGTCTGTTGTCTGCATTCCTGGGTACATATAAACTATCTATCACCTGCGGCACATACCTGCATACCGGTGGCCCATAGCTGCCCGCTGGTATGTGCCACTTGTCTGGCGGAAAGGGCTTGACGACCATTGGGACGAGATTGTGACATTATTCATGTTGTGACCAGCAGGTCATATTCGTCAAACCATCTTACCCTCTCATAATTTTAGCTCACCTCAAGTTGACAGGTTGATAACGAGAGCACCCAGTTGTAGTCTGCTCGATAGATAGACACTCAAAGTGCCTGCAGTTCGCAAATAAATGTTTCGCGTGTAAAATAAGTACACATGTTGGCACCACCAGAACCGCTGCTGTTTACTAATACTAACCAAGGGGTGCCATTGCTCAATCGCGATGGTAATGAGACTGCCCTACTTTTGCCACTGGCTTGCTTTGAGCTGCAGACAATCCAAAGCTGAAACTCAGTTCCTCAGTTCATTGAACTTCTGACATACTGGGGAAGTATGCTCGCAGTCATCACTTAGTGGGTGTGTCCACTTCCAAGTGCCTGCAATTGGCTGGAACTCTGCGAGAAGCGCGCTGCCCGTTTCCTGTTTATGCAACGTCATTTTGGCGCCACGCACAACACAAATGAAAAAGACAAAATGCATTTTGCTGCAATGAATGCTGTCCCCATTGATCCGTTTCTGGATACACATTTTGAAGGCCTTGCATGAACTGTAATCACATTGTTGAAGCAGGTTCAACGTGGCCACCCGCTTGACGCTCCTTAAAAGTTGATACACGTTCCCTGCACCATCTTTCAAACATCTCAACTTGTTCATACGCAAGTTCAGGCATGTTAAGTTTAAGAGTGTTGTTACTGTATACAGTAGAATCCCGATGATACCAATCTCACCCGGTCACAAAAATATTCATATTAGTCGAAATCGGAGCCCGCTTATAACGAACCAGGGCGTGATGCGTTGTCCGTTTTCTGCATCCTGAAGTTCATAGTAAAGGAAATCTGTAAGAATGCATGCACGTGTCGTCACTGATTTCATCAGCGGCCATAGCACGCCTCAGGACATCAAGCGCGTGCAACCTTTCAGCCACCAACGGAGGTCCATCGCTGTTGCCCTCGTCTATGTCTTCGCCATCATCGCTGGAATGAGCAACCTCACATGTGGCGTTCTCGACAATATCATCCACCGTGCGTGCCCCACAAGGGGTGAGGATATCACATGCCTGGCAGAAGTCGTCAACTGTACGCTCAGCATCAGATATTTCCAACCCTGAATAGGCTCTTTCGGCTCTGAAGGCAGCTCTTTGGGAATCCTGAAGGGAGTGCATTTACCAAAGAAGCTCTTAACGATAGTGGGCATCACTCAATCCCAAGCAATAATGATAAAATGAATCACGTTCAGGAGACTCATTTGCTGACCGCCTTTGTCTTTTCTGTCAATTTTGGCAAGTAGGTGCAAAGGCCCTTCAAATGATGCTTGACGTGTTTCATCATCCCAGTGTCAATTAGTTGCAAGTACATCTTTGTGTTTGCAGGCAAAAAGACCAGTTTGACGTTTTGGAGTGTCACTTGCGTCTGGGAGGCGGCACACTGGTCAGGAATCGGAACAATCTTCTGATTCTTGCTGGCCATCCTACTGTTAAGGAGTAACAGAAATTTTTCAAACAGAGCCACCGTCATTCACTCCTTTTTGTTTGTGCAATAGATGCACCATTGCGCTGGAAACACAAAGGCTTTTGAAATTTGCCAACTACCGTTAGGTCAAGTTTCTGTGACCCATCAGCTTTACAGCACGAAAGAACCATAATTCGTTCTTTTCTTCTCTTGCTTCTTTGGCACGTATTGCCTTTCAAGCAAAGGCTCTTCCAGGCTAGACTTGTGCACCAGTACCAAAATTGGCAGCGGCGGCGCGTCGATGTTTCCACCATCGGTGGCGGCGCGGGAGAAGGGGGGGGGGGGGGTAGAATCATGATAAATGAGTTGGTGGGGTAGAAACTTGTCCCTGCATTGTTTGCAATGTTGATAAAAATCTGTATCACCGTAATGGCGAAGTAGTTAATGTAATAGCAGCATGTCGTAATGTTATTTATTTTTTACAAACACTGCTGTTTCAGTTGTCGAAACATAGTAAGTACAGCTACAAATGTTCGGCACCTTGGAAAAAAAAACAATTTAGTTAAATACGTGTTACGCATTTCTTTTTGCCAATTGCTCTGCACCATGTCTGAAAAGATATTATCAAGCTCATTAAAAAATGCACGTTCTGAGAAAGTGAAAAGCAATGAAAATAAAGCGAGAACAATTCTGACTTGATCTAACAGGCACACTGTTTAGAGGATAAAATGACCAGGTACTTTGTGAAGAAGATGCAACTAAGGATATGGGTGCTAGAACACTTGAGCCAGTATGAACTATCATATTTATGCAGGAGCATGACACCATTTAAAGTGCGCTGGCTTTTGAGGGGCGCTGCAGCGATAAAACAAACGCATGCGAAATAGGGGAGTGCGCTGGTCATAGCGACGAAATATAAACACTATTGCTTTTTCGGAATGGATTCTAACATAGTTATCTCATGTTGTGCTGAAGCGACCAAACAGCCACCGCATATTCGAGTCTGACCAAAGCCTCATGCACGCACCGTCAATCAGCAATCTTTTTTGGAAGACACCATAGCTTTCGAAGACCTTGTTTCAGATTGTTTCGGTCTGCATATACCATTTTAAACTTGCGGCTATAGTTACACCAATGTATTCAAACTATATACTACTTACTAGACTTATACCATCATTTGCATATGTAAAATGACCAGGCTGTTTCTAACTTGAAAAGGTGGTGACTAGTCTTTTTGAAGTTTGCCATGCTTCACTCTCGTCCCAAAATGACGAAAAAAAGCACTATCCAGAGCATCCTGATTTTGAGTATTAGGGATGGTTATGCAGATAACGTCATCGTCTGCATGTTTTCTAAGTTTGATTCGAGTATCATTGATAACTTTTCCATAATTCTAACAGGTCTAACAACCAGTGGGATAGTATCGCGTGCGGAGATCGGCCACCTCGTTTAATCTTTGCTTGCGCAGCGCTCATCACCCCAACTTGCGCAAATTTATGCGCGGGTAGAACGTATGTTGCGCGGGAAATGTCACCAACTTGTAGTTTATGTGGAACATGGCGGTGACGGTAAAAACCCGTCGAGTGCCTATGTAGTTTCTATGCTAATAAAAAAAAATCAATTAATTGCCTAGAAGTGTTGTGGTGAGCCCATTTAAATTTCTTCGTGGTTCTCATGTTGGCTGTGGCACTTAAATGACCTGAACATAAGTTTTTTACATTTATTTTTATAGAGCCCTATTGGTTTAGTACAAAGATAACTTTTATTATATTAGTTCATGTCTAGTCTTGAGTTGCTGTTTATGTTATATGCAGTCCTTTAATCACATTTTGAACACTGCAGCATTTTAACATTAATTTTTTAATCGCCTGAGTAGCCGGTCAGAGCGCCGCTTATGTTTTTTCTTTGAGTTGATGTGCTTTCAACTTTAATGTTGTTAGTATAATATCTATACGTTTCAATTTGGGATAAGTCTAGCCACTTGATCAGCTTTAAATGCTTAGTAAAAACCACTGAGTTTTTTTGTGTTGATGAGAAAGTAAAGTTTTTTAAAATTCTAATTAACAGTGATGTGTGACCCAAAAAATCTGCTCGAAAACCAAATTTTTGTGCTCCAAAACGCCCCTTTTACTGCTCCAAAGCTACTTCAAAACAGCGTTATTCTTGCTTTCAAAGCTGCTCCAAAAGACATAAGCCCGCTTCCGCCCTTGTCTTTAGGCCTAAATTTCTGTAAGTGCCCATTAAGGCATATTTTGAAAATTGGAGCCTATATGAACAGTATTTAATCTCAATATTTTCTTTCGAGTAGAGCTTGAGACGGGTATTCTTGTTACAGGGCAAAATTGAGCTTTCAGAACGCTATAGTGTGCAACCTGTTCTTCATCTCCGAAGTTTGTTTTTGCACTGCCAAGGCTACAAAGCTCCTTAGCCAATAGGAAGGCCGATAAGCCTCTACACGTGTATTCATCTGCATCGCATCTGCTCGGCATCTCATCGGCCTCTGCTTGAATGCGTAGGGAACAGGAGGTGCACCTGTGCAACCACAGAACGATGGAGAACAAATGCAAAACGGTGGAGTGTCATCAGGGCAAAATAGAATGTAGGCAAAAAAGACAAAGAGATGTCCACGTGGTTTATAGAGATGTCCACGTGGTTTCTGTTTTGTTTTTCAGTTCCGAGAAATATCGATCCGGGCCGAGCATAAGCCAGAAGAGCTACTGCACGAGGTTACCTGCTTTCAGGACATAACCAAGATGTACCGAGAGCAGAAGTGCAGACTACCAGAACCAGACCCTAAACTGACTAGAAACAACAGACTAAATTGCGTAAAGTGCAAGCGGGATCACTTGCGCATCTCGTACAGCTGAACTGCATGTACCCTGTAGAACATGACACGCTCTGTCTGATTTGCAAAAGGGAAAATGACACCCTGTCGCACATCTTGGCAGAGTGCACAGAACTAACCCCCCTCTTCTTTCTCTTCCCCCTAACCCCTTGAGTGATGGGAGCTCTTGTTATCCAGCCCCGTCCTACCGACTCACCTTGCACTGACGGACAAGGGCCAGACATACGGTTCCCGTAACTGGGGAATCACCCATCTTGTGCCTGTGTGCACTACCAGCAATGTTGAGCCCAATAAATCTTGATTCTTCATTATCATCAGGTCATATAGGAAACTTTAGTTGGACACTGGAAGTTGTTCTGTGCCCAGTGAAAAGCTTTGTTTTTAATTCATTACAATCTGCTAGTACGTGAGCTTGAAACATCTGCCGCTCGCCCTGTGTAGACTTCGCAAGCCTAAATCCTTCCCTGCCCTATTCGATAATGAAGCAACTCGTAGCCGGGAAGTCGCACAACGCATACGCATCAGCACGTCATGCCCTCGCAGGTTTACGTTTACATGAAATGCCAAAGCCAGGTCGTGCAAGCAAATGGCGTTGTCGTTTCGGCGTTCCCTCTACTGTACTGCCTGTTTCTGTTGTGAGGTCTCAAAAAAAGCATGTGCTCTCGGAGCGAACGGACACAGCAGACACGGTTGGACCAAACCAAACACACATTTATTCAATTGCTTCTAGAATGACGATATCACCAGCCGAATCAATACATCACTTGTGATCTACACGCTAAAACAACCTTATAAAATATTTCACAACACTCAACAACATAAAAACAAACACAAGGCGACGCCGTCAACGCTTGACCCGCCGCAAAAAACAACCGTTCGCGCCAACCCCCCAAGCACCAAAGAACACCGCTTATCTTTCATGCCGCTACCCAGGCTTGCCACCAGGCGTCATTGCCGTGACTACCGCGCTAACCATGATAATGATGATGGGGTAATAAAAGCTCGCAAGCACAACGCCACCTACTGCTCGACAGTTGTGAACCCTAAATGTGGCTTATGCAGGAAACACGTGTGCCAAGAAGAGCAAATGACTTCACAAGCACACCGACACTGTGGTGTGGAACCCTTTATGCTTGATCATTTAGAGAGGCTAGCATCAATTCTGTATTTTACGACGATGCGATGCACCACTAGACCGGCGAGAACAGAAAGCGAATGAAATGGAGACAGCATAGTCTATATTTCGCTCATTATGAAATTAAATGAATAAAGCACACAGATTTAGTTTTGTTTTAATATTTCTATCAACCTTCATACTTTCATTCTAGCAACAGATTGCAAAAGTTGCGGACTTTGCCTTGACCGATTCTCACAGTGTAACATACCACTTTATTGTTCGCTGAACCATTCCTTGTTGTGTGTCACCTCCACCATGTTAGGGCGTGCACCGATGAGATGAAACCCAAGCGACGTTTAGTCTGGCGTATCACATTTTTCTAGGGTGTGGAGGGTTGCCAGTCTTGGCAGATGAGATCGTAAGCGCTTAGTGCATGTATTTCTCTCGCCTGCTCGAAATGCTCAAACATGGTGTGGGGCCATTTAAGATGTTCACAGACAAAAAAGAAATTGACCCTGTAGGATTAGTTGCTGTTAATACGAGGCCTACAACCCCATTTGGTCTATTAGCGGTCTAGCTATTTGTTACTGTGTTGCGTTTATCAGCCATGCTGAAAAGAGACCTAGCAGCATGTTTATGCGACGGTGGACACTTAATTGCTGAACACAGAAAGAAGAGGCCACGTCCTGAAAAATGTGTGGTAAAAAAGTGCATGACTATGTTAGAACATTGGCCCCTTTGGGCCACCATATACTAAAACATTTCTTCTCGCTTTCCTGTCACTTGCGTATATTTGTTCGAAAATTTGATTTTTTGTAAAAAAAATCATCGCGCCGATATTTACAATTTTGGGGACCTAAAACTGTATTTTGCCTGCCTGTTTTTGGCACCTAAAATGTGCTTTCTTGGTGCCTATAAGTCCGGCCAGTAACCATCAGTTATAACAAAGCAAATGGAAAATTGCTCTTTCCTTGGTACATTACTGCAAATGTATGTTTATAACTAATTATTTTACATAACAAAGTATTTTCGTGGCACGTGTGTTTTAGTGTACTACAAACTTTTTGTTTCAATGAAATTTTTTCTATGCTCTGCCAGTTTTCATTGTAGTGGGGTTAAATATGAAAAAAATCACCAGGCCTGTGCAGAGCGCACAACACTATCACAGGGAAAGCTGGAAGAGCAGCTATTCAGAGCCTTTAGAAAGCGGACCATTTTATAGTTGCGCCTATCTCAAATCCAGCCTCAGCGTCGGCAACCCCACTGTGAATGCTCACGGTTCATGCCGCTTGCTTGCGTCTTGTGCTATTGGTCACTCCCCTCCCCACTCTTTCGCCCCGCAAAGCCCACGACGCAGGCAGCATCTGCTTGTAAAAACCGACTGCTCGTGCTGCAGAACTGTTCACTGACCACCCTGTATATGGAGGCACTAGATCGCACATCAGCGTCCCATCACTTCTCCAAAGCAACGCTTCGCCTTCATTCAATAAATAATAATAAAAACAAATTAAGCATTCTCAAACCATGCCCAATTATGCAACATTTCCTCAAGTTCCCCCTGTAGGAAGATGTGGCTGACTTTTTTAACACTCTTTGGGTAGCTGCTGCAAGCACACTTGCAGGGTACCCACTACGTCATAAAACATTGTGTAGTAGGCAGGAATTCACTATGCCATCCTTCATCATTCTTCGGAAAAATGTGGCACCCCCTGCACATTTGCAACAAATTTTGTGCAAGATTTTTTGTATAGCGGCTGACTATGATGAACAATTATACCAGAACATTTTATAATCATCGCGATCCTCCAAAGTGAGTATGCAAGACAATTAATAGGGGAACAAGATAAAGCTTTTGTAAAGGGTTTGAGCATTCGACGACGCACACGCTGCACAATTAACATTATGTGATGCCTGGTTGCTTTTTTGCTTTTCTGGAACGCTTTATCACTTATAAAAGCGCGATTCCTTTCCCGACGTCAAAACTGCCTAAGGCCAGTTTGAAAAGGAGCTCCAAGCACTGGCATGGCTCAGTGGTACACTCAAACCTCGTTATAACTAAGTTGAAGGGGAGTCACAATTATTTCCTTTTATTCATTATATTTCGTCATATCGATTAAAACAGTTTGACCAATGTATTCTCAGATGGGCGCACACTTATAAGCATGCAAAGAAGGAAACTGCCTCGCTGCCCGATGTATTGCTACACGACCACGCGTGCGACAAAAAATAAACACAGTCGAAGCTCATTCATTCGAACACGCTTACTTCGGACTCGCGCTGTGGTCCCGTCAAAGCTATGTGTATTCTAATGGGCGAAAACACCCTGTAATTCGTACGCGCAAGCACTAGCAATGGGTAATTCGAACACAATACGCTCCGAAAATACTCTCAGAACCATGCCCAAAATCCGCGGTGGCACCTCTCAAGGCTGCAGGCGAAAAAGAAAAAAAAGAAAAGGAAAAGAAAGACTGTGGCGGATTGTTTGCTCTCTCTCAAATGCTGATCTGCATCTCTCCTGTGCCACGCTTCTCCCTTTTTCATCTCTGTCCGTAAAGACCCTTCTCCTTTCAATGCCGCGCCCGGAAAGAGAGAGAAAAAAAAAAAAGAAAGAAAGCTGTCACGGAGAATTGATTCTAACGCCGATCTGCTTCTCTCCGCGTGGAGACACTCTTCCTTTCTCGGCGCATAGGATAGCAACGGAAACGCAGTCAATGCCGTCGTCTTTACAAAGTGTTGGAGCTGGACTTAGCCGTGCGCTACTATACGTTACAAACTGCGTGCCAAATTGATCGACTTGCTGTAAGGCAAACGTGTGCAGACGCGCATCGTCGATTGCTTCAATTAATGATGAAAATCCTCTGATTTGTGAATAAATGTGAGTCTTCGGAAGCTTTCCTATCGTGTGTTCTTAAGTGAGAGGGAAATCGCTTTGTACCGTGGTGCCACTTCTCGGTCATGTGACCCGCTGAGCGCTTCATCAGTCCTCTCCTCTGGCTGTGTGAGGAGGACGGCTCTCTCGGCCGCGCGTGGCGGGGCTGTAAGGTACGGCGTGGGAGTTTTGAAAGAGCTGTGCCGAACGAGCGTCATACTTTGCAGAAAACGATATACTTAACACACAACGGTCAGTTTTATTTTTTTATCGACTATTTGATAGACTAATTTAGTTCATTATATTCACTTACTAGTTAATTTTACTTCGTTACAACGAGATATAAGATGTGCGGTTCTCAATGAAGCTTTCAAGGAGCATTCGATTTACTTCATTATATCCATTATTTTGTTATATCTCACTACGTTATAACGAGGTTTGAGTGTAGAATGCCGGGCTGGCACAAAGGGGACCCAGGTTCGAATCCCATTGTGTCCTTGGTGTTTCTTATTTATCAATTTTTTCTTGATAGTGGTTATGGATACCAGTGACGGTGGCTACGCTTGTGTTTGTAAAAGCAGGAAAATTACTATCACTGCATTCTCAAGTACAGGAAGTTGTTTTCACTGTATTCACAAGCATAAGCGTGGCTGTAGGGTAGAACACCCGCTTGCCACGCAAACAACTAGGGTTTTATCCCCGCTCGGATGAGATCTTTTTATTATTTATTTAATTTGCATCTTCTCAAATTTTCATTCACACAAAGATGCTCGATTTCTTGCTCACAACCAGCGACGTTGGCACCGACAGTGTAATTTCTGTGAAATGAGCTCTTTAATGCTGTCGCGTTAACATACGCAGCACCAAAACAATTCGTATCCCTCCAACCATCGCAGCCAGCTCTCAATGTGTTAAGTCAATGCATTGAGCATGTGATACGGTTGTCACGCGACATACTTTCGATGGTGATTAAATCTTTACAAGTTGAGATTGGCTCCGATTGTGCAAGCTATGGAGTGGAGTATAGCACATGCGAAGATGCTTATCTGGATTGGGCTCAATCGACAGTGGCCTTGTGGCACTGGCATTAAGTACTAGCAACAATACCCTACTCTAGCATGGTTACAAGCACTCTAGCATGGAAGCAGAGCTTCCAAAATTATGGCACATCGCTTGCGTCTTGTGGAGATATGAAGCAAGCGTACACAAGCCCAGAAGTCCGCGCCCAGCTCTTAGTGTCGACGGTTTTGCGGACAATTCTTGCAGAACACAACCTGGCCGGCATATTTTCTTTCAAAATGCACGGTAAGTGACAAAAATGCTCGCCTTGTATGGAATGAGCTGAACAAATCTAGGAGCTCTTTGTAGGCACCCAGTTATGTTTCCGCACGGCTGCAATCCAATCTTTTGCATTCTCTGGGAAACCTTAATGTTCCAACTTGCGAAAGGACATTGAGGCCAGACTGCTGGCTGCTTCCAGGCACAAAACACAGCATTGACCTCGTTATGTTTGCGCAAGCGCGCAAAGCATTTCTCAGCAAGCAGCAAACATGAAACGCCGATTGTCACATGGAGCGACAAGGCCGCCGGAAGTTTCTCAGGAGCACTTCCTGTTTGTAGCATGCTACTGTGCCCTGGTAGCGGCCGTTCGTGAAAAAGGTTTATACATTTGCGAATGTGTTATGCTCTAATAAGCGCAGAAAAGGAACGACATCACGTTGAGGATGAGCACGATCTATCCAGGTGTAGGCAGCTCGACTGCTGAAAAACGAACTTTTAAGCGTGTGTATCCTTCTAACGCACTGCTTACCGGTGAAGTCTCCCGGATTGCCTAGGAGACTCCCGGATTTTGACCGTTTCTTCCGTTTATACGGTTGTCATAAAAATCTACTGGAAATCGAAACTTTTGTTCGTTATCTCGGTGTATTGACAAAAATGCAGGTCAATCCGCTCCAAGCTTTTTGTGAACCACTCCATGTTATAAATGAATTTAAGAGGCGTTCATCTAAATGTGCAGTAGAATCTCAGTGATGCAATACTGCGGCAGATCGATAAAAATTCGTAAAATTCCCCAGCCCAATTCTACTGTGTCTTTGGGCCAAATTGAAATGTTTTGAACACCTTTTTGAATGCGATGGGGGGTATTATCTTTATTACTGAAACCGTCGAACGAAGGCTGAGAGAGGATAAACTTTATTTCATATTGTCACGGGCTAAGTAGATGCCTGAGGATAACGACGACGAAGTGCTGAACGTGACCGTGCTCGGACTGCAGCAGCGTTGTACGCATTAGCTCGCCAGTATATTCGCCAGTGCGCATTTGCTCGCCAGTGTATACTTTATTCTCCGTGACATCATCAGAGTCTGAGAACAGTGTGCTGAAAGCTTCGGAAGTACGCGTGCAACCAATGCACGCCCTGTCTTCTACAGTAGGTGTGTTAGTTGTTGCCACAATTGCTCTAAACGAAACCGGTTGTTTTTCACACGATCATGTATGGCGACGATGTTACTGACAGAACTTCTAAAGTGTATGTGTGCACGTCCAACGCTCAACCAATCAAATCAATGCTCCTTTTCGCAAACTTTGTGGACAAAACCGCTGCAGATGCAGTCATAGATAGCATAAAACGACTTAGTTTTGAAAGCCAGTGCACGGCCATCGCGATCCAAACCCCGATTGCGTAGGGTTGCTTGATGCATGCGCCCCCACTAAACGGTCGCGGTGGCGCAATAACAATCTACGAGCTCCGAGAGCATGTGGCTAACGCAGCAGCTGATTAAAGGCAGTACAAACGTCAAAAAAGCTAGAAGCATCTTGGCGTGCCTGTCCAAAGGATCTAGCCGAGAGCAAAGCCTTGAACCGCGCTTTCGTGGCAGCCAGCTGCGCCGTTGCATCTGTTTATGTGAGTCCCAAAAAGACACTCTAGTTTTTTCGATAGATATAGATTTTGCTAGTCGTTGTGATGACACGAAATTTCGGGAGTATTCGCACTCTTCTTTTGAAACTCTCACTTCAGTTGAAAACCTTACCCTCGTAACTTAACACCGATGTTTGCTATTGAGACCCCATCTCTTGTTTTTCGCTATGTTTCATTCTCTTTTGGTGCAAAAAAAAAAAAAAAACGAATATTCCCCCCCCCCCCCCCCCCCGCAGAAGTCTCCCGGATTCAGAATTCGTGAATTTTGCAGGTATGCGCACTGTGAAGTATCAGCGTTAAATACCAATTCTTCACGTTGGCTCGCGCGTGCTGTTTCAATGTCATTTGCACTCGTCGCTGTTTCCTTATTATGACAAGTATGTATCTGATGAGTCGTCAGCTAAGCTCGTGTAAATGCTTAGTCAATGCACTCTATATACTATTCGACTATTAATGAAGCATGTACGACAATCATCAGCGACTCTATTCTATTTTTCACTTGTGTTGCATTTTTCACTGTCGCAACATTCTTTTAGTGCAGTTTCTGGAGCTCGTCTTGAAAGTTCAGCGACGAACCAAAAGTGTAGAAAACAGCCATGTAACAAGCACGCGAGTAAAGCTGCCCAACAAAAACAAAGGCAATGGGGCAAATCCTGATGCGCAAAATAAGTACCAGGCAATGATGATGGCGATCGGGCCATTGCACACTTGAGTAGGACGGGCATATAGACGAACACGCAAGCCTCATAATGGTGACGTGGCATTATTTTCATTGTGGCATTATTTTCACATCTGCAAGTAACTTTTAAAAGTTGCGATTTTTCATTTTGAAGGTATAAAATTCTACAAGTTATTCTGAAATGTTCTGTATTTGAAAATTCGTTGTAGTGAAATATTTTTACATTACACCAATGTACATTTGGAGGAGAACTTTAAAATAAATTTGTTAATCTGAACTCACTATAACGACATTTGACTGTACTTGCAAAATACTCTGAGCACTTAGAATTGTCAGTGGCTCCTTGGCCACTCGCTGTGAACATTGCGGGGAGTGGCCACGCGGCATGCTTCTTTTTTGTGGCTTTGTGCCACGGCAATTTACAGTCCCTGAGCCTTGCGAAGTGCTTAGCTTGAAATATTCGCGGCATCATCGCTCATTGTGATCACAGTCTCTACCCGCACTGTTTGTGCTGCTCGAGGCACAGGCGACTAAGAGAACGATCTGCGCTTTCAGCCAGAAAGAACACCATAGCCTCATTTCTTCTTTCACTTCATCCTATAAAGTGGCGACGATGACTGCACGATCACTGGCCACCAGGTCTCTCTCATTCACTACAACCTCTTGTGATGTTTTTATGTTGCTTTTTGAAAGAAACACTGACATAACAATAGGTCGCTACAGCATTTACAAAGCATCGTTTTTTCTACAGATCCTGTGGTTCAGCTACTCTGCATCTTATCTTGATCCTACAAAGTACGCATAGCGCTGCTGGGCCGCTAGTTCTGTTTACGGTAATATGCTATGTAACTCAGTTTGCCCTTGAACTGATGATCCTGTCAACCCAGCAAAGCACCAATTGACTTCGCACTGCATTCCCCAAAAACTGTGGAGTGAGGGCTGATTGCGGCGTAGGAGAGCGTTTGGTTCTGCTCTGACTCCTAACTGTCTGCTTTGACGGCCACAGGGCGGCACTGCAGTCACAATTCATGGATAGCCCAGCTAGATTAGAAGGGTGGCATATGATATCAGGCTAGTTGTACTCCAAGACCAGAATTGTAATTGTGTGAAAAGAACACAAGTTAGCTAATCGAATATCAATTCAGCTTCAATAACTTTGCGAGTAAGTGGGATCCTATGCCTCCCCATAACTTCGCTCCGATTGAAAACGAAGTGTGTGCCCACAGTTACAATGAAGGTGCATTGACCCCTGCACTTTGATGCTTGCACACTCGGTCCTGCCTCCAAATATGGTGACAGAACTTGTCCCGGCAGTTCTAACTATCCAGTTAGTTTTCTTCATAATTTGCTGTGTATTACACTACTGTGTGTGCAGTTTGTTGACATGGGCTGTTCTAAATGTGTGGTTGTGAGGGAAGAGGGCTGCAGCAAGCCTAGGATTGCGGATTGCTTTATCTGTGTACAATTGTGGCTGCGAAATGAGGAGTCAATGCACAGGTGATTGATGCCATGCACTGATACGGGCAAACATTGCGTATAACAGGTTGTTTAGGGTGGTCAATCGCCACCAAAGGATTCATGAATGGTATTCTAAAAGTGAAGCAGAAATTTATGTTCTCTAACTGCAAGATGTTGACGGTTTGCAGTTACGGCAACATAATCTCGACCAAGGCTATTTTGGACAAAGACACGAACAAGTGCAAGGGCTATGGCTTTGTGGACTTTGAGTCGCCCCTGGCCGCCGAGAAGGCGGTGAAGGCCCTGCAGGCACAGGGGGTCCAGGCACAGATGGCCAAGCAGCAGGAGCAGGACCCCACCAACCTGTACATGGCCAACCTGCCCCTCTACATGGCCGAGCAGGACCTGGAACAGCTGCTGCAGGCGCACGGCGCCGTCATCTCCACCCGCATCCTGCGCGACAACAGTGCACAGTCTCGGGGGGTCGGCTTTGCCAGGTACCCCATTCCTTGTTTCCTTTTTGTTCTCAATTTTTTCTATTTATTTCTATTTTCCTCTGTTATTCTCGCTTCCTTGCTTGCCTGGGTCCTCGAAACGCTCCGCACCTAGCATTATGAACGAGGTGCTTGGAGAAGTAGAATAAAAATTTGCTTTGATGCAAGCACAAGCTCATTATGCTACAGCAGGGGGGTATTCTTGATCTCTCCATCTAGTGGCCATGTCCACTTTAGTGGAATGCATTTAGTTGCTTGAAAAAGCTTTGAGGCATGACGTCATGGCGCTTTTGACCACATCGAACCCATCAGCATAGCCCAGCGTTAGATAAAGTGAGCAAAATGTACAGGACACTGAATCAAACTTGACAATTCTAAACTCGGATATGAGAGTTCAGCTGTTTGAGACCGAAGCAGAGAATGCGAGCCAACCTTTTAGGTACATAAGGCAAGCCGCCATGTCAAACCATATTCGAAGACAAACGTGATTTCATTTCATGCACGGCCTCTAAGATGTCGGTCCTCTAGCAGATCTTGGGGGGCAGCATTCGTTGTGATAAGACAAACTCCATGCCTCTCATTTGTGTTGAGAGTTGTGACAGCTTCGTGAGGTTTAATGGAGGTTGTGGAAGATGAACCGGAAAGGTGGACGAGGGTGGGTTGGGGGTGGACACTCGCTGAGCTCCGGCAAATCTATGGAGGCCGAAGTGGGCAGTCCACAAGGTGGACACAACGATAATCGTGCCCCTGGTTATGCTATACGCAGGCGTGCAACAGCTGTGCCAAAACAAAGAAATTTGCTGAAACTGCACCGCACTGCTCCAAAATGCCGAACTAGCCTCAAACTTTTCCAAGTTGCGTTAATTTCAGTGAGAAATGGGGGCCACGTTGCTCACCTGCAGTGGCAATCTACCTGTCATCATTTGAGAGGGCTTGCTGAACGTGTTTCACCCCATTCTTATTCTTCCTGTTGCTTCAATCTTGTGGTTTGGTCCTCTCATTAGTAGGCATCCTCTTTTACAACTTCAAGTGCACTGCATCTCGAAGCACTGTTCTCTTCCGAGGTTGTTGTACATTACTTTCATTTTCTGCATATTGAAACATTCTATCAGTGGGCACATGAAGAGGACGAAGACGAGGCAGGACTGGCTTGGGAGCTGCTCTGTGATCTGTTTTTTTCTGTAAGCTTGTAGGGGGCTCCGTCCTATGTACGGCAGACGCAGAAGCCTAACTAATGCTCCAGCCACACACAGTCGTGCCGTGCACGATTGACGTCCTTTATCCATAGCTCATCTCACTGCAGCTACACGGGTTCGGGCGAATAAGGCATCAGGCTAGGTCAACATAGCGACACTTTATTGCTAGGCGTTAGCAATAGCGCGCAAATGTCGAGAGGAGAAAGTATAGAAAACAAGGGTAGACGCTTACTCCTTGGTCGTTGACATCGTAGGCTCGCAGGGAGGTTTGCGGGTCCGACCTCCTTGGTTCCTGGCCGGTGTTAGAGAGAGCGTGCGGCCGTCCGCACGCTAGATTTGTCCACTGACTCAGTTTCCCTCTCCTTGATGAGAATAATACCTTTTCTCGCTGAGGAAGGGGAAACCCGTTCCGCATGCCAGGATAAGGGGAATTGCGAGCGCCAGCCGTGCCCACAACACGGCTTTCGCGCTGCCGTAGAAAGGAAAAAGGAGACGGGGCGCACGTGCTCCCCCACATCCTCCCCCCTCCCCTTAAGAAGGCCTTTGTACGACATAGACTGCAACATGAGGATATTTTGTTATTCATCATCGAGGAAGGCTAGGACGGTGGGTCCCAATTCGTGCCCTCCTGCAGTTGGCCCTCTGTCGTAGGTGCAGCCAGTGCCCTCACTTGTCGCCGCTGCATCCAAAGTAGCCACCACCACTGCTGCCGGGCCCACTTGCGTCTTGGCCAGTCGTCGCCATCGCTGTCACCTCCTACGCCGCTACAGCCACTGCTGTCGCCTTTGCCGCCGTTACTGCTGCCCTGAATCCGGTGCCGGTATCACTCTGGCCCGGACTGCTTCCCGTTGTCGCCCGCCACTCAGGGTGCTGGTGGCGACTGAGAGTTGCCAGTTGTGACGGTCCTGTACGGTCTGTGACGGTCCTGGCTCAGGCTACCCTCTCCAGCATGGTCTGGGCTGCTGCATCGGCTCACAGCTCCGCTGGTCTGGCGGGCTCGGAAGTCTCATCTTCGGCGTGCCAACGCCTTGGCCTCAAGGTAGCAGAGGCCAAGGGGTGCCTGAAGAACCGTGGGTCGACTTGGTAGGCTTGTCGCCGTGACAGTGGCTTCGAGGCAGCTGGCTTCTCTTGGCTGGGCTGGCGGTCAGTCACCATGGCGCCTTTTGCGTAAAGGCCCGATGGGGAGGGCGATGGGGTAAGTTGGAGATGATGACGGGGGTGATCTGGCGAGAGGAGCAATTTCCTCTCCGAGCTGCTCTGGCGGCATCTCTTTCCCTGTCGGCTCTCCATCTGCTCGATGAAAGTTGACACAGAAAAAAGAACAGTTTAACAATCGCACATGTATTGCGCGTGAACCCTTGCACCCCGCGGCGAACTTATCAAACGCGGCCTATCGTCCATAGTTATCTCCGCCTTTTACGCAAGAAGTAACGCAGTTCTGGGCTCCTCACTCGGTGTCGGGGGATATCACCCGCCACGCACGGCTTGGAGGGGGACAGGCCGTAGTCCTCATGCTCCTCCCGTGCCACGTAGCGTCTCAAGTCACATACGTGCGCCGGTCCGCCGTTCGGTTTGGCTTTCATGTTCGCGAGCCGATAAACGAGCGAAAAAACTTTCTCTCACACTCGGTACGGCCCGGACCATTTCGGTGCCAGCGAGGCAGCAAACTGTTTACTAGCATCGCTGAGAACATAATGGCGCCGCAGCACCAGATCGCCTACTTTGTAGCATGCATTCCGATGCGTGCGGTCGTACTGCGCCTTTTGCTGTTCCCTTAGCAGTGCTGAGATTATACTGAGCCTTATGTAAAGCTTCCGCCACCTTCTCGCACAGCTGTGTTACGTATTCAGCGCGTGCTGATGTCGCCACTGGCACTCCACTGCGATCCGCAAGTACGGTTTCCGTCAGATTCGGCAGTTCTTTCCCCAGGTTCAGAGGAGAAGGCGCATACCCAGTCTATCAATTCATGTTAGATCGCAATGCAAAACTGATCTCTGGAAAGTAGGTATCCCAGTCCCTATGCGTCTCAGAGAACGCAACAAGCATGTGCTCGATGTTGCGATTTACTCGCTCCATGGGGTTTGACTGAGCATGGTAGGTGGTTGTTTTCTTGTGCTTAATGTCTAACGCGATGCATGTGTCAACAAACACCATCGCAGTGTAATAAGACGCGTTGTCTGTAATCAACTGCTCAGAAAACCCGAACCTGGTGAAAACCTTTATCAACTTCTCTAAGATCACTCGAGCTGTCAACTTTGTAAGAGGAAAATGTTCCACCAATTTAGTGAAGTGATCCGTGATCACGAGCAAGAACTTGTTTCTGCTAGGAGTTGTGGGGTACGGGGTCATTACGTCACATGCCGCGATTTGCCAGGGAGTTTGACTGTTATAGGTTGCATGAGGCCGGGCGGACCTCCGCCTCGTGGCTTGACGCTTTGGCACACACGACATGTACGGGCGTAGCGAATCGCACCTCGTTTTATACCTGGCCAGGTAGCGAGGCGACACAACTTAGTGTAAGTCTTGGGGCCGCTCGCATGCCCAGCAATGCACGAGTCGTGAAAATAGCGAAGAAGTGCTCCCCTCAACGTGCGCGGTATCACGGCTTTGAATGACTCACTTGTGTCATCGTCGGATAAGATGTACCTCAGCAGGACGCCGTCAGATTCAAGCAGATATGAATCCAGCGCTCTCACAGCACTACCAGCTGTTGCCAAGCACTCCGCACCGACAGCAATACCAGCTTCCCCCTTGTGCGCGGTGAGCTTATTACCGCCTGGCTCTTAAAGCTCGTCAAACAACTTTTGGACAAAATGGATCTTTTTGCTGAGCTTCTAGCAGTTCTCTTCTGCTGAAAACAATCCCTGCGTTAACGACAGCCTCTACGTGGCTCATGCTCTTATCTCGAACTAACATTTGCTCCGCTGTTTGCGTTAGCGCGACTGTCTCGCTCTCAGTTCGGTCCGAATCAGTCGCGTGACTTGCCTCGTGTCAGACTGGAGCACGCGATAGTGCGTTGGCCGCAGCATTGTTCTTACCCCTGCGGTAGCGAATCGTGAAGTCGTAATGCTGCAGTAGCAATGCCCGACGTGCCAGACGGCCACTTGGTTCATTCAAGCACCTCAATCACGTGAGCGCCATGTGGTCCGTCTCAATCACTGACACGACTCCGTCGATGTAAAAGTCAAACCTGCAGAGTGTGAAAACTATTGTGAGACACTCTTTGTCGGTTACCGAGTGGCTCTTCTCCGCCAGCATCAACAAACAGCTCGTGAACGCAATCGGTCAGAGAGAATCTCCATGCTCCTGAAGCAGAATCGCTGCTAAGCTCGGTTCGCTTGTGTCTCTGTAAATCACAAACTCCCTGTTCAAATAGGGTAGCTGCAGCTGAGCCATGTTCGCCAGCGACTTTGTGAGGCGATTCTGTGCGGCCTCCTCCTCACTGCTCCCAGCCCAATGCTGGCCATTCCTAAAGAGCTTTGTCAAAGGCGCCTTCACTGCCGCGCAGTCTGGAATGAATTGGCGATAAAAATTCACCATCCCGAAAAAGCGCCTGAGCTCACCGATATTATTCGGCGATGGATAGCTCACTATCGCTTCAAGCTTACCCTTATTCGACAAAATGCGACCCTCATCAAGCGTAAATCCCAATAATGTTATTCAGGTCGCCGCTATCTGAGCTTTTGGGTTCAGAGTGATGCCCGCAGACCTTAGCCTTTCTAGAACTTCTCTCAAGTGGCGCAAGTGCTCGTCGATCGTTTGCGAGTAAAACACTATGTCGTCTAGATATGCGATTGTGTGTTGCCACTTTGCATCTCCCAAAACACGGTCCATTAGCCTCTGATACGTAGCGGGAGCTCCAATCAATCCGAAAGACATTCTCCTGAATTGGAAAAGTCCCCTGTGGCATGTGAAAGTTGACTTCTCTTTATCCTGCTCGTCCATCTCAACCTGACAATATCCACGGCTAGCATCGAGCGTAGTGAAGTACTTCGCCCTGCCCTAGGTTGGATGTTAGCGATGAAATGGATGGAAGGGGGTACACGTCCTTCTTCGTAACCTCATTCAGCCTGCGGTAGTCTACACAAGTGCGATACGTATCATCTTTCTTTGGAACTAGAACTACCGGGAAACCCCATGGGCTGTTTGACCTCTCAACTACGGCTGTGTCGTTGAGTTCGTCTAAGGTGGCGTCAAGTGCTTTCCGCTTAGCCAAGCTGACCGGTCAGGGGGTGCATTTTTAAGGTCGTGCATCACCCGTGTCAATTTTATGCTTGACCAGCGTAGTGCGGCCGAAACAATCAGTAAAACATCGTGTCATTCTCGTAGAACAGCGACGACAGTTGCGCTCGTTCTTCAGCTAGTAGGCTCTGTGCCTCTACCAAAAGCAGGTGCACTGCCCTTCCCTGCAGCGCAGCACATTGTTCCGGCGGGGTGGTTACTGAATTTCTTGGCACGCTTTCCTTCCCACGTATTCGCGCCTTTCCCTGCGATTGGGATGCCTTTGTCAATGCGGGGGCCTTCGAGAAAAGCTTTAGTGCGCCTTCGTCGCGCTCGCGGTAACCGCCGTTTGCAATGTCAATTACACTACCCGACTTGACGAGAAAGCCTCGATCCAGGATTAGAGACATTGACAGCCCAGGAAGATTCACAAAACGCTGTCACGTCATGCGTTTATCACAGCGGATCACTAGCCTAGCCGTGCCCGTAGCAAGGCAGAAAAGGGTGTTGCTGTGTCTCAAGCAGATATTTTTCTCGCGGAGATTGTGCAACACGTCGCTGAAAAAAAAGCGCTTGCCCCAGTAGTCAAAAGTGCTACGAACTTCTTTCAAGCTATCGTTAACTCGATTAGCTCGGTGCGGGCGAGTCTACGGCCTCACCAGCGCGAAAGACTGACGATGCAAGTGATCCGAACGCATCGGTGGAATTACTCATCGCTGCACGTGCCCGCTGTGGATCACCGGCGGGGCCGTCCGTTTCCCAAACCGTGAGTTTGCTCCTGACCCGTTGTGCGGTTGCAATTGCGGGCGATGTTCCCAGGCACGCCGCATCGGTAGCAAGGACAGCAAACACCACACCGACCTGATCGTAAGTCGCCTCGATCAGGTGGTCCTCGCTCTGGGTTGCGCCGCTCGTTAGGCCTTGTATTGACAGCGTGTTCCTTCCTTGGAATGTCACGCGCAAGGACGGTGTGCGCCGTACGGAGCGCGTAAGAGTAGGGGTCCAAAGCGCGATCTGACAGCGCCCAACCACGTGGTACCTGCTCATCAGCGAACGATGCCGACGCCTTACCCCTAAATGCTTCTGAAACTCCCGCGCCGCCATTTCACGCACAGCGAGGCTCGATTGACTGCGCTGCGGGCGAAGGTGGATCGCGCAGCGAGGATGTCCCCTTGTATGCGCTTCGCCTCGGTGGCGACCTCTTCTAGGTCTGCGTACTTACATCCCCTGAAGTGCGCCACAAAAGTCGGGTGCGCTTGATGCGTAACGTGCTTGACAATTTCAGCATTGGTGGCGTGAGGGTTAGCGAGACGATACAGTTCGTCCATTGCCCGTACATACTCCAGCAAAGATTCGTCCGGACGCTGGGTGCGTAGCTCCAATTCCCTCCGCAAACGCCACTCATAATTAGCCGGTAGGAATTCGCCTTGGAAACTGTCGCGGAATTCTTCTACCGTGTGGGCACGATGTCCGATTAGTCGGAACCATCGGGCCGCTTGCTCGGTGAGCGACACCGGGACCACGCGCTCCAGAAGTTCTGCATCAGAGAGCCCCGTCGCCTGCTGATGATGAAGCAACCAGTCGAGATACTCGTTGGTGCTCTTACAGTTGTGGTAATCTGTGTAAGTAGGTATGCCTACCTTGACATGTGGTCGCACAGTCTGCACGGGGGCCTGCGCTGTGTTCTGCAGGGCGCTCACGGGGCTTTGCATAACTGACAGCACATTTTGTCAGAGTACCTCGCTCGAGGGCAAACTACTGCCCAAGTACTCGCCTACAGTTACGGCGCGTGTCGGAGCAACTTGGGGTGGCGCCTCTCTGTTCGCGTCGCGAGATGCCGGAGCGCCATGCGGGACGTTTTCCGTTGTAGGCCTAATCTCTGCTGACGCGGTCTCTGCACCATCCTGATCATCCTGAGTGAAACGACCAAAATCTACGCTGTTGGAAAGTCCTAACAGTACCCCCGCGTTAGCCAAATGATCGCCACTCTGCGACGCGACATCAGATAACATTGACAAATCTTGGAATTCCGACATGCCTGTTATCCTACGTGTGGGGGAGCGTCGGTATTTGCTCGCGTCCACAAACTAGCCGCGTTGCCAAATTCGTTACGTTGGGCGCCAGATGTAGGGGGGTCCGTCCTATGTACGACTGACTGATGCAGAAGCCTAACTAATGCTGCAGCCGCACACAGTCGTACCGTGCAGGATTAAAGTCCCCTATCCGTTGCTCGTCTCACTGCAGCTACACGGGGTCGAGCGAATAAAGCAATAGGCTAGGTCAATATAACGACACTTTATTGCTAGGTGTTTGCAATAGGGCGCAAATGTCGCGAGGAGAAAGTACAGAAAACAAGGGTAGATGCTTACTCCTTGGTCGTTGATGTCCTAGGCTCGCAGGGGGGGGGGGGGGGGTTTCGGGTCCGACCTCCTTGGTTCCTGGCCGCTGTCAGAGAGAGCGTGCGGCCGCCCGCACGCTATATTTGCCCACTGACCTGGTTTCCCTCTCTTTGACGAGAATGATACCTTTTCTCGCTGAGGGACGGGAAACCCGTTCCGCATGCCGGGAAAGGAGGGAATCGCGCGCTCCGGCCATGCCCACAACATGGCTTTTGCGCTGCCGTAAAAAAAGAAAGGGAGGCGGGGCGCGCGTGCCCCCCACAAGCTGTACCTCTCCCACTCATTCTTCATAGTGTAAATAAATGCGTTCCATCACAATTGTGGTGGAAGGTGCTGGGTAAGCCAGCTACTGCCAAGTGGGACTGGAGGGCAACTGTCTACTAATGACAGAACCGCAACAGTTCGAGCTTCATCGAAGCCGTTGACTAGTGGGTCCAGTACCTCGAAATAAGCTTGGACAGTTTTACCACTACAGAGAGCCACACACCTTCTCAGGGAAACCTGGCGATGACGTTAAAGAATGGCTCGGCCACTATCAGTGGGTGGCCGAGCTAATGGCTGGAATTCCGGTACCCGGTTGTTTCACATGGGTCTATTTTTCGACTGCACGGCATTGGTATGGTTCGAGAATCACAAGGACTGCTTGACAATGTGGGACCAACTCGCAGAGGATATCAAGAAATGTTTTGGCTGACGGCAAAGAAAAAGCGCGCAAAGCACATGTCACAGAAAGCTCAAGTCTGTGGTTAGACTTTGCAGACCATACATTGAAGAGGTACTGAAATTTTGCAAGTCTGTCAATGCTAACGTCACGGAAGATGACAAAATGGGTTACATTCTGAAAGAAACTGCGAAAGATGTTTATCACTTCCTTATCAGCAGGGAGAGTATAGAATCTGTGGCTGATGTGACCAAGCACCAACGAATCTTTGAGGCCCTCAAGACTCGCCACATCACCTAAGTTCGGTTGCCTGGCCAATGTCACGACGGTCGCCACTGTGAATGTTTGCTAAGGCTCTTTGCCTGCTGATCTTTCTTCGAGGATTCATTTTATTATACGCGGAGAAATTTGTCGCCACGTCTCTGTGCTCATGGACGCCTGAGATCTGCCTTGCGACACACCATCCGTAAGCATTAATGCTGCGAGTTTGGACCAGCGCAGCTATTCCAACATAAGGCGTCGGCGGTGGAGCTACAGGCTCCACCGCCGACGCTTTATGTTGAGCCGCCTTATGCTTCCTGCAAGCACAACGACTACAACAGCCGTTTGCTTCCTTTTGTTCTTCAGTGGAAATAGTGTGCTGGTACACTTAACACCCTGCGATGTTCCCTACACCTCGTGGGGCATCTGCTATCACAGCGGTGTTTGTGGACATATCGTTTGATTCTGCCCGATGCGACGTCGTCCACGTTCGACGTTTTCTCTGCTATCCGGGACGTTTCCACGTCAAAGCCAACGGCCTGACTATACCTACAGGCCCCCAACCCGACTGACGAGCGGCATGCCTACCAGCTGAACAACTGGAGTGATTCGATCAGGCCTGCATGCAGCTTAACGCCGCCTACGACGCGTCCACCTCGCTCGCCATCGCCACAGTGCCGCTTGCGGCTTTCATCTTTGCCACCAGGAAACTAGCCAGTGCGGCCGACGGAGACGAGGTGGCAGGACGTACTGCTTTTCACCAAAGTAAGCCTCCACTCATTTCGATGCTTTAAAGTAAGGCTCATCTATTTGCTGACGACGTTTCGACGATGATGTCGATAGATACTGGTGCAAGTGTTCCTGTTGTGAGCTTTGTTTTTAAGCAACAACTTGACTGCAAGAACGCTTCCACCTTTCGGGCAGTGAGCGAGGCGTTTTTGCATCCAGTCAGGGTCTGCACTGTGTCTATCAGTGTTGCCGGCAAAACGTTCAAAGCAGAATTCGCAGTACTAGTTCAGTCAATGCGTGGCTTTATCCTTGGCATAGACTTTTTGCAAAAGTGTCGTGCGACCGTCGATTGTGGAGCAGAAAGGAAACCTAATTGTATCTAAAGATGCCCTTTCACTGGCGGGGTCCACAGCCAGCGTACAAGTTACCGCTTCGGAAACAGACTCGAGTTCGAGGGCACGTGATATTGCGATCGAGCCATTGCCCATACCTTGTGTGAAGAAAAACATCTTTGTACCACGCTGCATTATATCTTTTGCAGATGAGAAAGATCAATTATGAGTGATGAACAGCTCACCCAAGTCGATTGTACTACCGGCTGGTATGTGCCTTGCCTCGTTTGAAAAGCAGAGCGGTGTCTGTGTTGGAGCCTTAAGCGATCCTGCAAAGGTGGATTCCAATGAAACTTCCAGTATTGCATCTGAATTTTTGAAGATAATCAGCAAATCAATTTCCTAGCAGAAGTGCAGAGCCCTGATTAGACTACTGGCGAGCCATGCAAAAGCATTTGATTTTGCACAGAGGGCGCCAAGGGCTGAGGTACCAAACACATGTGGTCGTCACTAGAAAACACTGGCTCTGCTCATTCTCTCCGACAAAAACCCTACTGTGATTCTGCGTTGAAGCACGAGGTTATTGCAGAACAAGTTAATGAGATGCTCCCCATTGGTGTCGTCGAAGAATCGTCAAGTCTGTGGGCTGCGCTTGTTATCTTGATAAAGAAATCGATTACCGGCGTTTCAACTCTACAACTAAGAAAGATATGTATCCACTCCCTTTCATCGATGGCGTCATCGACTGCCTGCATTCAGCTTCCTATTTTTCTTCGGTAGATTTGTGATCCGAGTATTGGCAGATTTCCATGGATCAGACTGATGAAGAAAAAAAAAAAATCTGTGAAGGATATTCTGGAGGCGCTGCGTTAGAGTGCCTCGAGCATGCAGCGGAGGCGAACGAGCGCATCTAGGCACGGTAGATACAAGTGCCATCTAGCAGTTATCTTCGAAAACGAAGGCGTGCAGCCCGCGGAGAAAGATGCGCACCAGTCTCGGAGGTGATAAGGTGTAGAACGCAAAGCGATGGGCAGGTGCCACCACCGTGACGTCGTATCAAAGCGTTGGAAACATCTTTTTGAGCATCACGTTGCACTGTTAGCACAGCACGATAAACGCTACATTCCTTAGAGTTACTTGTGTGTGCCTCTTCTAGTATAAAGACAGAAATTTATTTATTTATTTTTACATACTGCAGCCCGAATTGGGCTATCGGAGGAGTGGGTTTGCTATACATCAGCACACACAAGAATACAACTCTTAACAAACAGGAATAGAACTCTTAATAAACAAATTTCGAATCAATGCTTTCCTGCAAGAAATTACAACTCTTAATAAACAAATCGAGAATCAATACATTCATGCAAGAAATATTCAAAAGGCAATGATCTAGTTGACCCAGGCGATACATTCCATTTTTCAATGGTGTGCGGAAAAGAGCTGAATTTAAATAGGTTAGTACGTGGATGGAATGGTGTCAGATTGAGTTTGTGGTTATTCCTTGTGGGTTTCAGTTTATCAGGAGACAGATATTCGTTAGTTAATGCGTAGCATGGGGTCTTAACAAGAATATGCATCAACTTTAGGCATTCGAGCTCGCGTTGCTCGGACAGGGTTTGCAGACCTAGCGTAGCAAGTTGAGAGGAGGGTGAGAAATTCCAGTCGTAACGGCAGAAAATGAAACGGATGGCTTTCTTCTGAACGGATTCTAGTGTGCTGATGTCCAATTTTTTATGAGGGTTCCAAACGGGGCAGGCATATTCGAGGATGGGTCGAATAAGCGATTTATACGTTAGCAACTTTGGTTCGGGTGGAGCATCTTTTAATGTACGATTTAGGTAGCCCAGTTTCTTTAAAGCTTTATTGCAAGAGTATTCGATATATTTAGACCAAGACATATTGGGTGTGAAGATGAGGCCTAGGTACTTATATTTGGACACACGTGACAGAGAGAAGCCATTGAAGGAGTAATCGAACAATGAAATGGAGCTGCGTTTACAGAAGGAAAGAACAACTGTTTTAGTAAAGTTTATGTTCGTTTGCCATGTGTCACACCATCTGCAAAATTGTGCAAAACAATTGTTAAGTAAATTGTGGTCATCATTGGTATTAATTACATTATATAGGACACAGTCATCAGCCTAAAGACGGATTTTCGTAGACAAGTATTGGACAAATCATTTATGTACAATAAGAACAAAAGTGGTCCCAGGACTGAACCCTGGGGGACTCCGGATGAAACATTCACAACAGACGAGTTTGAGGAATTGAAAGAAACAAACTGAGAACGGTTTTTTAAAAAGCTAGCAATCCAGTCAACTAAGGAATAATTGTTAAAAACAGCGTGAAGTTTGTGCAGAAGTTTAGAATGTGTAACAGTGTCAAATGCTTTTGCAAAGTCGATGAAAATTGCATCAATTTGGTAACCAGACTAGAGCGTTCAAAATGTCGTGAGAAAATTCTACAAGCTGGGTTGTTGTATTGTACTAAAACTTTGGCGAAAACCATGGATTACTTAGGATGTTATTATTTTCAAGAAACCCCATGATATGCTTAAAGATTATGTGTTCTAAAAGTTTACATGATTGAGACGTCAATGAAATCGGGCGATAGTTTAATGGTGACTGCTTGCTGCCAGATTTATGCATAGAAAGAATTTTCGCTAATTTCCAAGCTGAAGGAACAGTTGAAGTGCTTAAGGAATTTTGAAAAATTATTGACATACAGTGGACATACAAAACTTCGAAGCATTGTTATGGCACCTCAGATATGTGCAATAATTGCTTTTCAATTTATAACGCTAAATCTAATAACACACAACTAATAACGCTAAATCTTGAGCGATATTGGTGGGTGCTGCGGATGGGGTTGACCAAATAATGCTGTTTGAGGTATCCTTAAGGGAGGACAAACAGACAAATGTACAGACAGACAGATAGACAGACAGATCAAAATTTTTTCGTCGAAGGTCCCCAAGGAAGACTATTGTCTTTAAAAGCCGGCTTTTGTTACGCGAGACGGTTTGTCTGAATTTATTGTTATGCCGTTCGTATTGTGCAGTCCCTCGGCAACATTTCAATTCTATATGAATACCGTCTTGCGGGTTCTTAAATGGGAAATTTGCTTGAAAAGTTTGATTTCTCCGCATCACTCTCTTTACCATCATTCACTGATGCAATTTCGCGCTGCATCGACACTAAATTTACGACCACGCAGCGCGCCCACATCATTGCCCTCCTTGAGTGCCTCTACACCAGCTTTGACCACCAGTAACCATCTTTGAACCATTGTTCCACAGTATCTCACCAAATCGACACTGGTCTTCATGCTCCTTTACATCAGCGTCCGTATTGGGTGTCATATCATATTATCGCGGAACAAGTTGACATGTTGAAGCACGGCATTATTGAGCACTATAACAGCCTGTGGGCCTCTCCGGTTGCTTTAGTGAATATAAAGGATGGCTCAAGACGATATTGCGCCGACTAACGCCGGTCGACTAAGATCACGTGCAAAGGTGTTCACCCGCTACCTCGCATAAACGATGCCCTTGACTGCTTACGAGGAGTCGTTCTTTTCTCGCCACTAGACCTTCGCTCTGGTTATTGGCATGTTTCAATGGCTCAGGCCACTCGTCCCAAGATGGCTTTCTTTACCTCCGATGGTTTATGCGAATTTAATGTCATGATATTTGGGCTATGCGATGCACCTGCCACTTCCGAGCGCATGAGTGACAACATATTCGGTTGCCTGAAATGGCACACATGCCTGTGCTATCTAGATGATATTGTGATATCTTCAAGCGACTTTTCAACACATCTTCAGCTCCACGAGACAGTGCTCACTTGCCTCACCTCCACCGGTCTGCAGCTCAAGTTAAAGAAGTGCTGCTTCGGCACTCGAAAACTCCTAGTTTTTTTCGGTCATGTTGTATCTAGAGATGGATGGCATTTTTCCAGATTCGACAAAACTTCATGCCATTGCAGAATCCTATAAAGGTGGCTTATGTCATATTTTCGTCATTTTATTCTAAACTTTGCCTCCATTATATTGCCCTTGACTGACCTTCTTCGCGGCAACAGCGACCTTTCTGGGTGGCTGTCGGCTTGTGATGATGCATTTGCCACACTGCGCTACCTTCTTACGTCACCTCGAATAGTGCGACATTTTGATCCTCTTGCCCGATGGAAATCCACAGGAATGCTAGCGGGGTTGGTCTTGGTGCTGTGCTCGCCCAATGCAAACCTGGGTCTGATGACTACATCATCTCTTACACCAGCCGTGCAATCACATAAGCGGAAGCCAACTATTCAGTCAGTGAAAAAGAGTGCTTAGCCATCATATGGGCCATAGGGAAGTTCCGACCCTATCTTTGCGGCCGCCCATTCAGCGTAGTTAGAGATCATTATGTTGGCCTTCCTCTTTAAAAGATCCCACCGACTGGCTAACCCGTTGGGCGCTTCGGCTACCGGAGTACGACATTCACGTCTTTTACCAATCTGGACGAAGACATTCCGACGCAGACACTTTGTTCCGACCACCTCCACAATGGGGTGACGACTCGCCGTATTCGCACCCACAATGTATCGGCACTTTCTTTCAGTGACATGCTCTAGAGGCAACGAAAAGATTCCTGTATTGCTTCACTTCTCAACTTGCTGAGTCGACCTCCCTCACAGCACATCTCTAGATGTACACGGTGTCAAATACGGCACTTCGTTATCAGAGATGATTTATTATACCAACAAAATTATCTCTCTGAAAGAACGCCAATGGCTTCTAGTTATTCCCAGACATCTCCGCTCTGACATACGCACCTTCTTTCACGCCGACCCACATTGCGCCCATGCTGAAGTGTTAAAAACCTACACCCACCTGTCCCATCACTACTACTGGTGTAGAACGTATCTCTCCATTCATCGCTACATCCGTTCTTGTGTCGCTTGCCAGTGCCGAAAGAATCCCACTCCCTGTTCTCCAGTTCTACTACAGCCCTTACCTTGTCCTGCTCAACCCTTTGACTGTGTTGGTATTAATCTGTATGGACCTCTTTTGATTGCACCTGCTGGAAATCGCTGGATAATCGTCATCATCGATGATCACCTTATGCGCTACACAGAAACTTCATCACTTGCTTTGGCAAGTGACGTTGCTTGTTTCATGTTGCATTGCATCATTTTACGTGATGGTGCACCACGTGAGCTGCTGAGTGACCGAGGCGGACGCAGTCGAATCCCTTCTCAAGGAATGCCAAGTCATTCTTTGAACCACTACCGCGTATCATCCTCAAACTAATGTCATTACAGAATAATTCAACCATAGATTAGGAGATATGCTGTCAATGTATTATTACAGAATAATTCAACCGTAGAATATGAGATATGCTGTCAATGTAAGTCTCAACGTATAATACTGTTGTCCATACAATAGGCTTCTCTTTGTACTTTCTCTTTTATGGACGTAAGTCCTCTTGCATGCTAGATAACATTGTTCCTTACTGCCCGGATGATGCTGAGTTGACGAGAGTGTCACAAGCTGTTAAATACGCAGCTTGCCCGTTCCCTCAAAACTGCTGATCAACAGCGCCCCAAACACTATCAGGATAGCCAGACTCCTCCGGCTTCTTATGCCCCGGATGACCTTGTCTGGCTTCACATCCCTTCAACCAGCCCTGGTCTCTCAACAGAACTGCTGTCCAACTATCACAGCCTTTACCATGTGGTTAAACAAACATCACCTGTCAATTGCATCGTAGAACCACTTGAGCACCCTGATCAGCAATGCCCTGGACGTGAAACTGTCCACATAGACTGCCTAAAATCTTATAACGATCCCTGTATGGTCTCCTGCCCATGAGTCGCCAGGATGGCTCTTTTCCGGAGGGTAGGAAAATGTAGTAAAGAAGATGAGTGCTACTCAGAAAAGCAGAGGGTACCACTCAGACGGGGAAGACGACGACGTTTGGTTGACGCGGCGTACAGGCTGGTTCCGCCATTACCACTTCACTTGTCGTGACTGCTCTTCTGTTATATCAGTGGTTCTGAGCCGTGTCGGGGGGATTGTGGACAGGTTGAAGTGATAGGAGACCTCTTGGAGGCTTGGAGGGGGGAAGGGGAGGTGCTTAGGTAAATTAACACAACTGGAGCGTGAAACAGGTGCCTTTTATTGCTACCTAAAACATCAAACAAACGTGCCCCTTCATTTTGGACTGTTCATCAATACGAGGCACAGTCGCTCAACAGAGTTGCATATGTAAAAGAATAAAAAAATGTAAAAAAAGCAGGTGAGGGCTTCCCGGATCTTAGAAATGGCTTCACAGACCCTCTAGGGTCCGCGGACCTCCATTTGAAAACTACTGTGATATAAACGAGTGCTGCTCCTAAACGCCTCATTTTAGTTTGTTACCTGGACAATGTGCTTATCGTTGGACAAAGTTTTGAGGAACATTCAGTAGAACACAGATATATCGAACCAACATATATAGAATTTTTGGTTATATCAAACTCGTAAGTTATCCTCTTGAAATTTCTTTGTAAAAGTATAGTAATTAGCACGTTTATATCGAACAGTATTTTTATCCCCCTTCGGATATATCAAACGCCCCACGAGCTAGAAGCTGCACTTCGGCACTCGCCGCACCCCGCAGTAACTGCAGCAGCGCGGCTCTGGGCTCGAGCGCGAGTTAAAAAGTGCGCTTTGACACTCGCAGCGCCTGGCGACCTCAATGCGCCACCACGCCTCAGCTGAAACCCGAAATGCTCGAAAAAAGGTAAAGGTGAGAGGGCTCGGACTGCACAATCTCTAATTTGCGTAACGGCTTTTTTTCCTTCCGTTTCTCTTGCTCTCTTTTATGCTCTCTGCGCATACCAGTCGGCTGGAACGAAAGAGCCAACATCCTCCTTTCGCCTTTTCGTATACTTTTTTGTTGCTGTTTTGCGATGTTTGATCAGTCAACCACAGCTCACGCCTTTTGTTGTTGCCCGCGCAGGTGGCCATCGCCTCGCGAGCGCTGTATTGCTTCCGTACATGCGTCGCCCACGTACTACCGCATGTGCAGCATTTCTCTTTTGCATGCATGGTGTGCAAAGCCGCTGCGAACTCCTTGAACTGTTCGATTTTCATGAAGCTATGATGAGCGTCAAAAAGCGCAAGACCCTTGAGTTTGTGACGAAGTTGAAGGCTATTCAGCCTGTTGAGGCAAGCGAGAAATGTCTGACCGTCGCAGACGGCTTCGTGATACCACGAAGCACTTCGAGTACTTTGTTGAAGAACGAACCAGATATGAAGGCAAAGGCGGCGGAGCAGCGAACTTTAGGAGCCTGTCATGTGCACGCTCCTGCCCACAGGAATGTAGAAAAAGCACTCTATGCTTGGTTTTTAGAAGTGCGCGTGAAGAACATTCTGTTGGATGGCCTGATGCTAATAGCCAAGGCCAAATGGTTTGCCGCTGCGCTCAGTGAAGACAATTTTGCCGAGAACACTGGGTGGTCACGGATTTTAGTAGCCCTGCAACATTGTTGGCAAAACCATTTCTGGCGGAAGCGAAGCTGTCAGCAGCCAGCATATCCAGCAGTCGATGACGGAGTGGCCGAAAATCTCCGCGAAGTTCTTCAACGTCTGCCGAGACATGAAGACGAACACAATGGTAAACTGCTTCCGCAAGGCAGGCTTCGATACAGCGGAACTTGTAGAAACTGGTGAAGACGGTGACGACAAGCGCATAGACGAAGCGTTTTGCGAGTTGTTGTCCTGCTTCTCGAAAGTAGTTCCACACGAAGTGTCTGCGGACAACTTCGTGGAAGCAAATTGCAATGTCCTGGCCGTGGGGAGCTTCGCTGATGAGGACATAGTAGCTGCGATCGCAGGGACTCAGGATGCCGAGGCCGACAGCACATGTGACGAGGAAAATCATCCGGACAAGGTGCTGGCTATACCTGCGTAGTCGGCCACAAAAGTGGCAGCTGTGTTCGGCGTCATTTCACTTCACTTCACTTCGCTTTATTTTCTAAAGTCCCCCTTAGTGGTATTACATGAGGGGTGGTGTTCAATAAAACTATACAATGATGTTTTTAATGGCTTCAGAAAATATGGATCGGTTGGTCATGGCGGAAATGGCATAAGGAAGGCCGGTCCAGTCTTTTGCTGCTCGTATAAAAAAGGAAGCTTCGAATGTTGTGGTCCGGGTACATGGTAGTGTGACTTGAAGCGGATGACAAGTGCGAAGAGATATGTGTGGAGAGGGCTTTATTGTATGGTGGATGATTCAGTGAACTGAAATACAACATATGAAAAAGAGGGCGGAAATCTGTCGACAAGAATCAAGTGTTTCCAGTCATGATTCTGCCTTCAAAGATTAGATGTCGATATCATATGAATATGCAGAGTGAATGAACCTGGTAGCCAGATTATGGATTGATTCATGTTTGTTTATGATACATATTTGTGGGGGGGATGGGGGGGGCTCCAGATAAAAGATGCATATTCGAGCTTTGATCTGACTGATTAATAAGCAAGCATTTTTACATGTGGTAGAGTAGGACGTTACTGTCGTCTAAGAAATCCTACTGATTGATTAGCAGCTGGCATGATGTTAGTGGTGTGATGACACCAAGAAGGGTCATGAGACAATGTGACACTGAGGTATTTCAACGACTGAACTGATTCTAGTGGAATATTAGTGATAGAATAAATGAACATAACAGATTTATGGCGGCGAGAAAAGGAAACAAGCTTACATTTATTAGGATTTAGTTTCATTAGATAATGATTACACGATGTTTTTATGTTGTTAAGGTCATGCTGAATTAATATTTGGTCATGAGCGTTGGTTACTGAACGGTAAACAACACAGTCATCTGCGAATATGCAAAAGTTACATGATACATGCGTTGTAGGAAAAGAAGAGGTCCTAGGACAGACCCCTGCAGGACACCTGATGTTACAGGTAGTCGGTTAGAACAATGATTGTCAATAAGAACGAACTGGGAGTGGTTAGTCAGGAAAGATGCGATTCATGCAGGTACGTTGGGGTCTAGATGTAACAAAGATAATTTTAGAATGCGGCGTTTGTGAGGGACAGTATCGAATGCTTTAGCAAAGTCTAGGAAAATATCATCAGCCTGAATGTTAAAGTCAAGGTTAGAATGTAGGTTGTTAAGGAAAATGGCCAGCTGTGTTTCTCAAGAATAACCTTTCCGGAATCCATGTTGACATTAATGAAAGAAATGTATTGAATCTGAGAAGTTGATGATATGATGGTATATGACATGTTCCATGATTTTAGAGGGAACACGAGTTCAAGATATGGGACGGTGATTTAGTGGCGAGTCTCTGTTACCTGATTTGAAGACTGGAACAACCTTCCCCACTTTTCAGTCTGGTGGCAGAATGCTTGATAATAATGACTGCGAAAATAACAAAATTAGGTACACGGCATACACATGTTTAATGTTTATTAAAAAGTTTTGAGTCAAGATTGTTCACGCCTGCAGACAATGAAAGATTAATATTTTCTATGATCAAAATGATCCCACTCGTAGAAAAAAAATTGGGGGCATAGGCTCGGTAATACTAGAGAGCAAAGAAAGCTCAGAAAATGCACTTTCGTTGGTAAAAACAGAGAAAAAAGCCTCGTTAGAAATACTCGCACATTCAATGTTGTTAGGTGCATCATCATCACCATTAGAACACTTATTGTGCGCGTCTCCTGAGGGTTCATCACCCGCCAAAATTTGCGAGGGTTGTGTGCAAACATTTCAGGTAACTCCTCATGAAAAGAGTGCTTGGCGTTTCGTATAGCCCTTAGATCATCATCTTCAGCAGCATAATATTTGTTCCATGCAGACGAGAGCTTTAGTTGATCGAAATAGACGTTTCTTATTGTTTTTTAATTTCTTAAGTGTGTGGGAAAATCGCGGCTTATTTCTGTTTGCAGTGAATGTGGTTTTTGGAATAAACTTCTCGACAAGAATGGCTAGCTTATCTTTAAATATGGCCCAGTTTTCATCAACAGAGCGTGTTTGACTTATTCTTTTGAAATTCGGGAAGGAAAGACGAGAGTTCATTATTAAAGGCGCTATAATTGCCTTCGTCAGAAAGGCGGAGTGTTTTAGTGACTAAATGGTGTTTTATAGGCTGAAACGAGAAAGTCGCGTGGATTGCCTTGGGGTCACTAATGACGCGTAAATATATTATTGATAATGGGCTCTCTGGATAACTAGTTAGCACTAAATCAAAGTTGTTGGAATTGCTTTCTGTGACGCGCATTGGTTGGGATACCAGTTGGGTTAAATTGTACTTGAGACACAAGTCTACGAAATCTCTTGCGGACTCGCAACCTACAGCTGACGGCATACTACCACTCCAACCTATTTGAAGAAAATTGGAATTTGCAAAAAGGAGTATCTCTGCACTTGGGTAACGCTTACTGAGGTCACTCGTATTGTTGTTTAGTTTATATGTGAAATCTGGGATATTATGTGGACGCCTATTACAGGCTCTTATAAGGACATTATGGGGGCAAGCACGGCAAGCGACCCAAAGAATTTCAAGCTCGGGAGCGTCGGTCATGGCCAGAGAGCACGATAATTGTTGATTCACGGCTATCAGAACACGGCGCTCTTGTGCGCCCGTACGGTCCTTCCATAAAGGTGAAATCCTGGTAAGTGATGTAGCACCTCTGCATCGGTTACATCATTTGTTAGCCATGTCTCGGTTATTACCAAAACGTTACTGCTGGACGGTTTAACAAGCTCAGAAAAAGCGTTGAGTTTTGGAAAAAAAAACTGCGTGTGTTAGAGAAGACTACCGACAGCGACAGGCTAGAATTGGGGTGAGGTATGGCGGTGTTTTAGGTGAATTCATGCCGAGGTAACTGCTGCGATACTTCCTTCACAGTTTCAGATTACTCATGAGACGTTGCGCTTGTGACCCATTAGCAGTGTTTTGTAATTCAACGAGAAAGGCAGTGATCTGGTTTTAGCGAAAACAATCGGATGCCGGCAGATGTTTTGAACAGGACGAGAAAAATCTTTGCCAACGCTGTACAGTTTTCCTTAAATTTCCAACCATTAGAAAGTATCGCTTCTTTTGTTTTATGGAAGTTGAATTTAGCAGTTATGGCGCAATTGCGGTTATCTTTGCGCCGGCCCAGACGGTGTGCACGCTCAATTTCTTTTGGATCAACAGAAATACGTAGATGATCATGGCAGTGCTTGATAACAAGTTGTTCAGCTTGGGCGAACATTTCTGGTCCTTTTGATTCAGGAAGGCCATAAAAAATTAGATTATTGCACCAACAGTGATTCTCTGCATCATTCATGCGCGCTTCGAGCTTGCGCAAAGTATCAGTCATGTTAGCGATCCCCACTTTCAGTGTTTTCATGTCAGAACGCAAAGAAAGAATATTTTGGTAATGTCCTTCTAGATCAGTCGTGGGTCTAATAAGATCTTCGATGGATTTATCGGTAGATAATAAATGGGACTTAAGGTCCTGCACCTGGTTAAATAATTCCGTTTTACCAGTAGATAATTTCTGCAGTTTGGTAAGTGCAGCATTGGATGCAGGACCCATGTTGCTTTCAGTATCACCCGACACTAATAACGAGGCACGAATCACACGAGAACGCTCACATGGGACAAGAAAGCAGCACTGTAGGCTCAGCAGCTGGAACAGGTGATTACTAGACTTCTCAGCAGAAAGTCTGTAAATGTTACTAGTCTGCATGATAAGAGTGGATGGATTAGCAGTCTGCGTTGATATACAGCCATCGAGCCAACACAGCTCTGCTGGGAACGACAGCTCTTTTATAGCTGTTGCAAATGCCGGTGCCGATGGTAACGGAGTTGACCGGGTTTTGTCGAGGACTACGTAGTTGTATGGCGGATCCAGAATGGGGTGCAGAGTCGTTGAATTTCGTGGAATCTGGCAGTTCCAAGAACTTTTTGGTAGATAACCTGTTCGCGAAAACCAGGAGGGTGTGACAGGACAAAATGACACTTCCGCGGAAACACGGTTAATGCTGTAGCGGAGTGGTCACAGATGCCGCCACGACGGGGAAAGGCAGTATGCGCATGAATGCACACTGAACCACCTGCATGATAAGATGAATGGATTAGTGGTCTGCTTTGATGCACAGCCACGGAGTGGCCGTTGTGTCGGCCACTTGAAGAAAGCCGGGCTGTCGTGCTTGGACAGCCATGATAAGACTGAGACTAGCGTGTTCAACATTTCAAATACAAAGCAGGCCAAGATAAGTGATTTTTTTTTTCATGCAAATAAACCGTGCTGTTGCGGCATGTGTGCGAAATTAGTTGTCATTCTTGAATGCGCCTGTTGTAGGTTATGATCTGCTACGCGTAAGCCTTTGAGGCCTGTGTTTTTTTATATCGAATTTTTCGCATATCGAACTGATTTGCGACTCCTTTCGAATTCGATATGTCCGTGTTCGACTGTAATAGCTGCCTCGACCTTGTTCTAACATGTTTGGAAAAAGAAGCCTGGACACTGAACTAAAAAAATTGATGTTTCGGTTATCGTGAAACACTGGTTTGAGACAAATTTTGGACAAACCTGGCGTTAGACCATATGCACAGAAAGCTGACATTGCCTGCAACTTCAAGCAGCCGCAGTCTTTCTGGTAGCTGCGAAGCTTTTTGGGCTTATTCTCTTATTTGCGCCACTTTGTGCCCGATTTTGCTGAATATGCCCAGCCGCTGACTTACCGTATTTATTTTTATTTATTTCTTTATTTAACAATACTGTAGGTCTTCTGCAGACCCATACAGGAAGCGGGCATACATCATCACAGGTAACCAATTGGATACAAAGTTCAGGGAATACAATATTTTGAGGGACGATACGCACAACAGCGAAACACTTACAACAGCGGGTACAACAATACTACATTGGTGCTCTTCCCATACACGAGAAGACGAGAAAAAAAATAATAAAAACCACGTACTACGCATGAAAAACAATATATATATGTACAAAAGATTACAATGCACCCTTGCAAAACACGTTTTTCGTTATCGCAACAACAAGAACAGCAAAATGTAACTACCGTATTTACTCGCTTCTACCGCGCCCTCGATTGTAACGCGCACCCGATTTCCACCGCGAAAAAAAAAAAACGTAAGACATCGATTGCAACGCGCACCCGTTTATCTCGTTGGCCCGCACGATCACACCACTCGAAAAAACGACTCTTTTCGGGAGCGTCTTCCATTTAAATATGAGGTCCGGGCAAAGCTTGTGCCCATCTGACGTGTAACAGAGCTTTGCCGTCACTGTAGTTTTACCGTGGACCGATGTCAGCACGCGAACTTGCTTCGCCCCCTTCTTTTCGACGGTTGTGGTGCCAGGCATGTCGAAGTAAAGAGGCGTCTGATCGGCATTCCTGATTTGCCCAAGCAGATAGCCGTTGTTGCGCCGCAAGTTTAGGACGAATCTCTGAAAACTGTGAAGCTTTTCATCGTACTCCTCCGCAAAACTTTTCGCATATGCATGTTCCCCTTCGGAGGGAAAAGCCTTTCTTCTTCATAAAGCTAGTTAGCCAGCACCTGCTCGCTTTAAACTGGCACCGCATTAGACCTTTTTCTAAGAGAAATTGCATAGCCCGCACTTGGAGCAGTTCTGTCGTCACGGGCCGCTGTGCCGCTCGCTGCTCAAGCACATACTCGGCGAGCAGCTCTTTAATTTGCGGAAACCGACCCTGCTGTGGTCCACTGAAGCCTTTGCGTGAAGCTTTGCTGTCGACAATCTTCTGCTCTTGTTTCCGGCGGTCCCGCACGCACGTTTCGGGAACTCCGAACGACCGCGATGCGGCCCGATTTCCGTCCGTTTCTGCACGCGCGATGACTTTTCTTTTAAGAGCGGCATCGTGGTGCACTCGAGTTGTCGGAGTCGGCCCTTCCACGCCGTCGATGCTAATGCACTACTAGATGACGAACTCCTCAGTACACGTACGAAGTGCCGCACATGGGAAACACATAGGCAGAAATGTCCGACGCGCCATGCCGACGCACGTAGGGGGCGGCCATTTTGGATTTGCCGATGGCAATAGATTGACCGTAATTTTTTGTTCGTACTCGATTCTAACGCGCATGCGATTTATGAACTCGCTTAACCGGAAAAAAGGTGCGCGTTAGATTCGAGTAATTACGGTATACTGGCTCTGTTAACTGCTCCACAAAAGAACAAAATTCATCAATATTTGTAGTATCAACAGCTTCACCTGGTAGCGCGTTCCAAGCGGTGACAGCGCGAGGGAAAAAGGAATATTTAAACACATTGCTGTGGGCACTGAAGGGACGTATACATTTATCATGGTTCATCCTACTAGAACGGCAGGCAGCCAGGCCGATGAATATATTCGTCTTTACATATTCGAATATAGGTCGATCTTTTTTTTTTTTTAAATGTTATTCATAACCAGCTATCGACCGATCTTCGTGACCAAAGAATCTCGACCTATATTCACTATCAAACCAACCAAAAGCGCTGAGCTTATGGTGTTCAACTGCCACACCCACTGTTTTTCAAGCAGTTCCTGCTGCATATGCATGCTATATACAGTGGAATCTCGATGATACGATCACGGCTAATACGAATTTCCGGTTGATACGAATTTTTCTGCGGTCCCTGTCGAGCCCCATTACTTTGCAATGCGCAAGAGTACGTTTGCTATGAATCGATTTTTTGCCCGCGTCGTTTGGTACGAATGAACGCCACCCCACTGACGGCCTCGAAATAGAACAGCGCTCAGTCGGAATGCGCGCTGCACCGCCAGTTTGGCATTTTACCAACGGTGCCTACCAGCAGCGCGTGGTGGCCTTCAACATCTGCGCGCGGCGTGCGCAATATCGGAGACCTCAGAGACCGCTTGCGCCCTTTGATTTCGGTTTAGGTTTAGAGATGGCGCTGGCCACGGTTTCCTTTCTCCCTCTCTTTTTGGGTGCGGCGGCGCAGACGCGACGACGCGGCGGACTGCGTGGGGCAAGGCACAACGAGTTTGGAGCGGTGATGCCTTTGTTGCTGTTGTGCTTTTCCTCTTTCTTTGCGTGGCGTTCGACGGAGTGGCTGCAGTGCTGCGCTTCGGGCCGCGTTCTTTGTGTTTGCGCCATTTTGCCTAGTCGCAACGAGCTATGTCTCGCAAGCGAAAAGCGCTCTCCTTTAAGGAGAAATTAGACATCCTTCGAAAGGTCGATAAGGATCCTAAGAGAAAGCGGACGGAGTTGGCTAAGAAGCTAGGCCTTGCAACATCAACACTGAGCACAGTTGTTGGACAGCGAGAGACCATAATGAAAAACGTGCTTTCGTTCAATGTCATCGCAAAGCAAGCGAAGACCGCTCAGCACGTGAAACTTGAAGAGACTCTCCTGACTTGGTTTAAAGAAGTAACCGCAGCTGGCGTAAATATCGATGGCAAAGTTTTGCGGAAGAAAGCCGACGAGTTTGCACTTACTCTGCACATCGACAGATTTCAGGCCTCAGGTGGGTGGCTGCAGCGCTTTAAAACTAGGCACGCACTCGTTTACAAAAGCGTCTGCGGCGAAGCGAAAAAAGCTGACGAGGCAGTTGTCAGCGACTGGTTAGAGAAGCTGCCGTCACTCATTGCAGAGTATGAGCCTCGTGGTGTTTTTTAATGCTGATGAGGCAGGTCTCTTTTTTAACTTGCAACCCGAAAACAGCCCCTGTTTGAAAGGCGAAGCATGCAGAGGAGGCAAAAAAAAGCAAAGAGCGTATTGCTATGCTCTTGTGCTGTAACGCCGACGGATCGGAAAATCTTAAGCTGACCGTAGTTGGAAAGTTCCAAAAGCCCCGGTGCTTCAAGCGCGAGAGTCATTTGCCATGCGTCTATCGCGCAAACAAAAAGACGTGGATGATGGTGGCATTGTTTGAAGAGTTTCTGTCACTCCTTGACTGGAGGATGGCTTGTAAGAATCGGAAGACTCTTCTTTTTCTTGACCAGTGCGCCGCCCACCCGAGGCAAGTAACGCTTCAGAACGTCAAACTCGTCTTTTTTACTCGCAAACGCGACGATGCACCTGCAACCCCTTGACGCTGGGGCTATTAAGAATGTGAAGCACCATTTTAAGAGCCTTCTTGTGCGTCGCCTACTCGCAAAAATTGACCGAAAGGACGAAGGTGACCTGAGAGTAAGCCTCTTGGACGCCATCCATTTTATAGCTATGGCATGGGATCGGGTAACTCCGACTACCATAGCGAACTGCTTCGGCAAATGCGGCTTCTTCGGGAGTCCAGAAGAGGTGCCCCCAGAGCCGGAAGATCCTACAATTGAGGACTGGGAACAGCTCAACGTCGAGTGCACATCTGATGATTTTTGTATGGCAGATGACAATCTCGCCACCTGTGGTGCGCGCACGGTCGAAGATATTGCTGAGGAGGCCACGTGCGAGGCTGCCGATTTCAGCGAGGATGGCGACGACATAGACGTCGGCGACGGCGAAGAACCACCACAGGCGACTGAAACGCTGCACGCGCTCGACGTTCTGAGGCGCGCTGTGGCCGTGGATGAAGTCAGGGACGACACGTGCACGCGTTTTTATGTTTTCGAAGAAAGTCTGCTAGGTGACCTGGCGAAGAAAAAGAGGCAGAAGGACATCAGAGATTTTTTCATCCAGAAATAAATGCTTTTTACGTACTTGTGCCTGGATGAGTTCACGTCTGACTCTTTGTTAATTTAGATAGTTTTATTTGTTTCGATGATACGAATTTCGGCTAATACGAATATTTTTCGTGACCCCGTGAGATTCGTATCATCGAGATTCTACTGTACCATAAAATCTGGAATAAAGACTTCCCACCTCCTTTCTGACTACCTAAGTAATTGAGAAAAAAGCTATTGATGTAACATTGCCACCTACCGCCTTTTCAGAGACGCCGGAAAATGCATCTGTTCCACCATGTTTGCGATGAAAATCACGATTTCTCTATGTATAAGTCGTGAAGGCCCTAGCCCGCTAGCCGTGCTTCCGGTACTGCCTTCCGGCGCGCAGCCGCGCGGCATTGTCCTGAGGCCTTGCCGTCTTGCGCTTTATTTTTTGTACGATTGGGGTGACGGGGTGACTGTTTGCATTTGCTTTAGGCGCTACGCTGTGCTCCCTACCGGGCTGCTGAAAATAGGCGCCTTCTACCTCTTCTAACCACCCCCACCAATTGCCTGTGCGCGGTTGCATCGATGTCACGTCCACAGATCTACACAGGTGACTTAAAGTGATAAGTGATACTTATTGCCGAGGACTCGAAGAAATCGTGCCATGCAGCGAGGGTTCTGTGTGAATAAGAAGTTGATTAGGGGTTGGCAAAACCAGTGGGAACGTCTGTCTGTGTGGAACAGACAGCGTCATGCTTTTCGCAACTCAGCAATAGGCAGCGAAGACAACGTTGTTCGGGAAGCCATGGATGCTTGCAAAGAATCCGATAACAATTTGGGTGCACGTTAAAGAACCCCAGGTGGTCAAAATTTCCGGAGCCTTCCACTACGGCTTCTCTCATAATTATATTGGTGGTTTTGGGACGTTAAACCCCACAAATCAATCATGAATCTGATAACATTTTGCACATCTGACAAGATGACCGCCCCGGCAGAGGTTAGGGCGCTAAGTTATGTAAATAAGATGTGCTACGTTTCAGTCAGTTTTTCTGCTTAAAGAACATGGGCCGACCTATATTCAAATATATAAATTTTTTTTTCTCGTAGAACACTATAAGTAGGGGCCGACCTATATTTGTGCCTGACCTATTTTCGAGGAAATATGGTACTTGCTGCACAATGGATGTCCCTTTCAACTGAACACTGAGTTGTGAGTCAACGTTTAGACAATTTAAGTTGTTGGGATCTGAGGCTCGCTTGCGACAATATCGCGGGCATTCCGCCATACGGTTGCTCTCCTTGTTTCTTTCCCGTTGCTCTAACAACGACGCATAACAATAGATGGTGTCACGCGCGGGCGCGGCACGTGTTCTTGAGAGGCAGAGTCACGTGCGCGCCGGGAGGGGCGCTGTCTCTTCCGTGGTCGGCGCCGGGTAAGCACGTGTTTTCTTCGTCCGCGTCCCCTTTGGGAATCACCGGACTGTAGCCTACCTGAGGGCCTTGGCATCCCGGCAGGCATGTTTACTTGAGTGTAGCTTCGGTACCGTATGCTAAGCCAACAGCGGTGCCTAGTGCTTGAAGTGGTCGTACCACACCAAGCTGCACTTGCCGTAGGCCTACGCGTACGAAGTTTGCCCTAACACTCGCGACCAGGTGCAGTGGCCATCGTGAGAGTGTACAGCATAGCCGCGTGGGACCTTTTCCTAACCGGCGTGTCAAAGCTCGCCATTGCCAGCTGCGACGTGCTCGTGGTTTCCCCTTATCGGGAACGTCTGCGTGCGGGTGCCTTTGCTCTCCGCGTCCTGGGATCAAAAGTTGTACTGTTGTTCAGGGTGCCGCCAAAGGCAATAAAGTTTGTGTATTTCTGTTATTGGAACACTGTTTTGCCGCGCCGCGCTAAACTCCATATTAGTTGAGCGCGTGCAGAGCGTTGCGCTACACGCGAGTAGGTGACGGAGTCGCGGCCCTGTGGCTCGCGAAGCGTGAACTCGCGGTGATAGTTTAAGCCTTTGATTAGTCTTAGCTGAGTCAGTCCGCCTTTGCGAATCAGGCTCGCCGTGTTTAACCGCGTTATGTCTGCTCCGCATGAGTTTTGTTCGCTGACGCTTTTAGCAGATACCGCATTGCTCGAGAACAGGGCCAGTGCCTCCCTTGAGCATCACAATCGCGCGCCCTCACTTGTCACAAGCCCCAGTCAGGATGACACGAGGCACTACGTAACAGCTCTCACTGAAGAGGTAGCGTGTTTTGGGTCCGGGGTCATTGTCCAACTCGAACAGTGCACACGGGCAAATTGACTACCACTGCTCCCTTTGGAATGCATCAACACGGCCTCAGCCATTGCCGAATTTTGCCCGCTGGCTGCTACGCAATCTAGCAGCCAGGCTCATTTCGAGCACGCGCCTGTACTGCTAGCCGCAAGCGGCCTAGGAATTTTACGTGAAGGTGCCCTAAGAGGCAGCTGTGAACAACAGGTGCTCCCCAATGTCGCGACGGCCGGTATTCATTTTGAAACGGCACCACTTATCGAGCTCGGAGCTTTGGCATCATCCGAGACATGTCACATTTACGCGTGTGGGGAAGAATGTTAACTATTATTGAAAGTTACCTGTCCAATCGTAAATTTTGTGTTCGATTTGGCACTGTTTCATCCAGAACTTTTGTCCAAGAAACAGGAATGGCACAAGTTGGTGTACTGAGTTGCACACATTTTTATTGTGAAAATGAATTCTTTGTGCCACTACATCCCTCGCAATATGTTTTATTGCACAGACGTCGATGATCTACAGGTCGGTTTTAAAACATGCAACCTTTCCATGTGTGAACAACAAATACAGCTGAGTTTAAACAAGGTCTCACAATAGGCAGACGAAAATGGTTTTAAATTGAAGCCACAGAAGAGCACTTGCGTCTTATTCTCCAGAAAGAGGGGCCTTCATCCGAATACTGAGATTGACCTTTATGGTCAGCCTCTCTCAGTAAAGACCGAGCATAAATTTCTATGCCTCATTTTAGACACAAAACTAACTTTTGTACCCCACTTGAAATATATGAAAAAGAAGTGTTTAAAAACCATAATTATTCTAAAGTATTGTCACGCACCACTTGGGGTAGTGACAGGATGTCTTCTCAATCTGTATAAAAGCCTCATTCGCACTCGCCTAGACTACGGTGCCGTTATCTATTAGTCTGCCACACCAACTGCCCTGAAGATGCTTGAGGTAGTTCACTATCTTGGAATTCGTCTTTGTGTTGGTGCTTTTCGCACAAGCCCCGTATAAAGCCTCTACACTGAATCGAACCAGTGGTCTCTTCACCTGCAGAGATCTTGCACGGTTTTTGTGTACTTCCTGAAGGTAAACTTTGACAAGTGTGATGACGTTTATTGAACCAGAGAAGTCGCAACGAGGTCGCAACGAGCCCCGCCGCGGTGGTCTAAGTGGCTAAGGTACTCGGCTCCTGACCCGCAGGTCGCGGGTTCGAATCCCGGCTGCGGCGGCTGCATTTCCGATGGAGGCGGAAATGTTGTAGGCCCGTGTGCTCAGATTTGGGTGCACGTTAAAGAACCCCAGGTGGTCGAAATTTCCGGAGCCCTCCACTACGGCGTCTCTCATAATGATATGGTGGTTTTGGGACGTTAAACCCCACAAATCAATCAATCAATCAATGAGGTCGCAACGAAAAATAGCCGTACGGCAAGTTGGCAAAGGCGGCCAAGGTTCTCGTGCAATCAGAGCGCGGGGCTTTCTTTGTTCTCTTCCGAAGGCGCATACGCGTTCGTGCGTATGCTCCACTACAATACCCCCAGGGTGAAGAGTAGCCATCCTGGCGACTCAGGGAGTAGGCACAGTGAGGGGGTCATAGTACGGCTTGAGACGGTCGACGTGTACGGTCTCGCGTCCTTGACGGCGCAAATCCAGTGATTGTGTTAGTGGCTCAATGATATAATTCATCGGGGATGTTGCGTCAATGACACGGTACGGACCATGATACCGGGCCAGAAGTTTAGAAAACAGGCCAGGAACGTGCGGGGGCACCTAAAGCCACACAAGGGAGGCAGTACCAAACGTAGGAGCTATGTGGTGAACGTTGTCATGTCGAATCTTTTGTATACCTTGAGCCTCACTTGTCAGAGACCAAGCCAACTGACGGCAGTCTTCAGCTTATCTGACGACTTCCGAAAGCGGGGAGCACTCAGACGCATCAGGGCGGTACAGGAGTATTGTGTAGAGTGGGTGGGAAGGTTCACGGCCGTACAACAGAAAGAACGGGGGAAAACCGGTAGTCGCTTGCGTCGTGGTGTTATAAGCGAAGGTAACAAAAGGTGATACAGCGTCCTAGTTAGTCTGGTCGGAGGAGGTGTACATCCTCAGCATGTCGCCAAGTGTGCGGTTGAACCATTCAGTGAGACCGCACACTTGGCGGTCTCACTGAATGTGAGACCGCCAAGTCTGTGTATAGTATGCGGTAGATTTCCGGTGGATGATGTTGCATTCAGCGAGGATAGCTTGGATGACCTCCGACAGGAACACTCGACCCCTATCACTGAGTAATTCCCGTGGAGCACCATGGCGTAGAATGAAGCTGCGGAGAATAAAGAGTGCAACTTCGCGGGCGGTCGCTGCCGGTAGAGCTGCAGTCTCAGTGTAGCGTGTCAGATGATCGACGCCGACAGTAATCCACCGGTTTCCAGAGCCACTATATGGGAGGGGGCCATAGAGGTCGATACCCACGCGGTCGAATGGGCGAGCCGGGCACGGGAGAGGCTGTAACATGCCAGTAAGGTGCCGCAGAGGTGTCTTGTTCTGTTGGCAAGTGGTGCAAGTCTGAACGTATTTCTGCACAAAGCATTTTCTGCACAAAGCAATTTCTGCACATTCCTCGCCAGTAATATCGTTGGCGCAGTCTTTCGTAGGTTTTCAGGACACCTGCGTGAGCACTTTGGGGATCTGCGTGGAAATTCATGCAGATGTCAGAGTGCATATGAGTAGGGACAGCAAGGAGCCACTTTCGACCACCAGGCATGTACTTGCGGCGGTACAGAATTTCGTCTCGCATGGAAAAGTGGGCTGCTTGCCGGCGTAGTGCTTTTGTGGAAGGGACTGCAGACGGATCGGTAAGGTAGTCGAGTAACAAGGAAGGGTCTTTACGCTGCTCCGAAAGCATGTCAGTGGTATCGAGTGGTGACAAGGTGGTAAAAAGGGGTGACAGAGAAGCCACATCTGGTGTTATTGGCGATCGGGAAAGTGCATCAGCATCCGCATGCTTGCGACCGGAACAATGTACGACATGGATGTCATATTCCTGCAATCGAAGTGCCCAATGCTCCAGGTGTCCGGAGGGGTTTTTCAAGGTGGACAGCCAACATAAAGCGTGGTGGTCTGTGACCACGTCGAAAGGACGGCCGTAAAGGTACAGGCCAAACTTCGTGAGCGCCCAGATTATAGCCAAACACTCCTTCTCTGTCCTGGAGTAATTCAATTCAGCTTTCTTGAGAGCGCGACTTGCATTAGCGACTACGTATTCGGTTTGGGTGCCTTTCCGTTGTGCCAAAACTACGCCAAGACCGACGCCACTTGCATCGGTGTGAATTTCTGTGGCAGCAGTGCAGTCGTAGTGACGAAGAATAGGCGGTGAGGTCAGTCATGTTTCGCGGTGGTCTCTCGGGCAACTTGCGAGAGCGGAGCTCCAGGTCTGCTTGGGGATCTCAGCAGCCTCCACCAAATGTGATTACGTTTATTGAACCAGAGAAGTCGCAACGAGGTCGTAACGAAAAATGGCCGTACGGCAAGTCTGGCAAAGGAGGCCAAGGTTCTCGTGCAATCAGAGCGCGGGGCTTTTTTTGTTCTCTTCCGAAGGCGCATATGCGTTGGTGCGTATGCTCCACTACACAAGGAACACCCTGCACACTCTACAATTAACGATCTCTCCAGTTCAGTTCAGTATTTGACAACCGTCCTTCCTTGAGGCAGCCCTACTCACTGCGTGTGAGGGGTTTTGTGAGGGGTTTAGCTCAGGAAATGGGCTTGCCACTTCTCAAACATCATCTGGCAGCCCCCGCTGCAAATCCCCTACTGTGGCAGTGGCAGCTCATACACTGTGATGTTACCTTCATGGAGGTTACTAAACATGCACCTACTGCACTTATCCGTACACACTTCCTTGAACTACAGCAGAAATACGCTTTTTGGAATTCTTTACCCGTTGCCTTGAAATCTCATACCTTGGTGTCCTATGCTGTCTTTGGTCCATCTTTTTTGGCTGAAGGTGTTTTGCACCCCAATAAGAGCATCTTCACTGTAGAGACATACGCAATATTATCGACCATTAAACATATCAAAGAAATTAAGTTGGCAGAAGCTGTGATACAGTATAGTAATTTTCTAAATGTGGTGACATCCCTGTAAGCCCTTAAAAAACACACGTACCCTGACCTTGCCTCTGTTCATTCAATTTTATGCACAATCTACGCACAGAAATAATATGTCGTAGTCTGCTGGGTGCCAGGACATCGCGAGATTCAAGGAAACGTGTTGGCGAATCAACTAGCTCTTCCCGCCCACGAGAACGCCACCGTCAATACATCTATAGCGGTCTCTGCACTTGACCTCAAACCCTATCTTGAGCGAAAGCTGAAAGATAATTGGCTATGGCTGTAGGACACACAGAGAACAAACTCCACCTCATTAAGCCAGTCTCGGGAACTGGTTGTCAGTTTCGAGATAACGCCACACAAAAAGTCATACTCACCAGGATAAGGATAGGACACACACACATAGTACACACACTCACCTTTTGTTCTGTGGTGATACACCTCCGTGCGATAAGTGCGGTAAACCACTCATTGTGCTTCATGCTTTAATAAACTGCATGGTACTTGGTTCACTTAGAAGAAAACACTTTCCATTTCCTTCCGCCATCATCAAATGCCCTTGCACCCATCGATGTTTTAGATAGGGAACCCTCTTTTTAGTTATCAATCATTGTTCGCGTTTTTAAGGGATGTCAATAGTTTCAACGTCCTGTTTCCAGGCATCCCCGTAGCATGACCTCTCTGAGTAGAGATTGCTGCTGCGTTGGAACATTAAAATAGCACCTGTCTCGCGATCCTTGGACTCAAGGGCTATCGATGAGGCATTCGTGCTTATGCCATTGTGGGGTCTCGGCGATGCGAACTAGCACCTCGCCACGCCACGCTCTTGGAGTGAACAGACACAGCGGACACGGTCGGTACAAAGCACACAACATACATACATTTATTAACTAATTTAGAAGACGATATCGTCCGCCGAATGATACACCAATTTCAATCAACACGCTACCATACAAACAACATAACGCAGTGACACACTAAACACACAATAACATGATAAACACACCAACACACCCAACACACTAACACATACCCAAGGCGGCGTCGCCAAACGCCTGACTTTCCATGTGGGACCCCGGCGCAAAGCCCGCGGTGCCGAGCACCGGGACCCACGCTACAGACAACCGTTCGCGGCAGCCGCCACGTGCACAAGAGGCTCGCTCAACGCTCGCCCACCACCAAGGCCTGCCTTCCGCCAGGGGCCACCGCCGGCGCTACCACTCTACCAACAGTGGTACTCAAAGCGAACACACAACGCCATCTATCGCCCGGTGGTGGTCACCACCGAAACAAAGCCTTGGAGCGAGACACGTGCGCCACGCGGCGCAGACAAATTTACAGGGAGGGTGTTGGCACCCCCACACCATATACCTCATCATAAATTCAATGACCAGTGCCATTGTATCTGTGTTAGAAGCATTTCATGTCATCCTCATGATTTTAAATACTTATATGTCTTACCCGCCTTAAGGCGTGGACGTTTAGGCCCCTATACAGCCATGTAACAACAGCCTCATAGTTTGCATCTCCCATATGTCGCTGCAAACCACATATCAATGCTTTTTTTTATGTAATTTTTTTTGGCGCTCCTTGGCCAAGTATGGCCCGCGCGCCAATGAAAAGCCACATATCATCATGATCCCCTTGTCCTACACCTTTCTTTATTGTATTGTGTCGCTGTCTCTATGGAGCACTGCGGTGGTGGCAGTTGATCCGCTCTAGATTTCTTTCACAAAGTTTATATATGCTTCGTTGACGCCCTGATTCTGCAGTGTCTGTGGGACTGCTGGTGTCTCTATTAAATCAAATGCCTTCTCGTAATCTATGAAAGCTATGTATAATGGTTTAGTGCATTCAAAGCATTTCTGTATCACCTGATTGATAGTATGAATGTGGTCAATGGTTGAGTAGCCTGTACAAAATCTTGCTTGCTCCTTTGGTTGATTGAATTCTAATGTTGTCTTAATTCTGTTAGCAATCGCTTAGTAAATAGCTTGTATACGACAGAGAGCAAGCTCTTCGGTCTGTAATTCTTCAATTCCTTGTTGTCTTTTTTCTTATGAATCAAGATGATGTTAGCATTCTTTCAAGACTTTGGTACCCTCCCCATCAGGAGACACTTCGTAAACAGGGTGGCCAGTTTTTCCAACAGAATCTGTCTTTTGTTTTTTAGCAAATCTGATATTACTAGATTCTTCTTAGCAGCTTTTCCTCTTTGCATTGTCTCCAAGGCTTTCCTCACTTCTTCAATCATTACCGGTGGAAAGTCATCTGGGGTACTGCTAGTTCTTGCATTATGGTCGTGGTTGATCGGCTACTGTACAGACCTCTGTAAATCTCCTCCGCTACTTTAACTATCTTATTTCTATTGGTAGTTACTTTGCCTTCCTTGTCCCTTAGTGCTAAGTGGTTTTTGCATATCCCAAGTTTCCTCATCACCGCTTTGACGCTTCCTCCCTTTTTTAGCGCATGTTCAATTCTCTCCATGTTGTACCTTCTCACCTTGGATACCTTACGCTTATTAATCAACTTTGAAAGTTCTTTCAATTCAAAATCGTGTGTTGTGTTTGAGGCTTTCAGGAGGAGGAGGAGGAGAAATGCTTTATTGAGGTAAAAGGTGGAGGCTCCCTGGATGGAAGCCAGAGCTAGGTGGGCTCCTCTTTACAGGAGTCCATTGGCATTGGCCACTACCCAGGTCCGCGTGACCAATGTCTTTTGGCTGGGCAGGTCCAAGCAGCCAAGAAGGGCTGCCTTCCAGTCCTCTCGGGTGGGATGAAACACCATGTAGAAAATTTTCAAGTACCCTTCCCCACAGTATGGGCGCTTCCCTGAACACACAGGGTTGAAATGTTTCCAAACTGCTGTGCACAGCATGGTTTTAGTGTAGAGGTGGAGAAGTAAACGTTCCTCCTCCTTTATGAGTCCTTTGCAGGGCTTATGAAAAGTTGTATGCTTTATTCTGGTAGTATTTGGTGATTCATTTAAATGTAAAGATTGGATTAGAGTCGGAGTCTGCATAATAGTGAGCCGAGGCCATGGTCTGATAAGTAAGCCTGCAGGCCATGGCATTTGCCTCTTCATTAACCTTGAGACCCACGTGTGCAGGGGTCCATACTAGCGTAGGTGCACCGGTGTAGCTGCTGTCCTGTAAAATTTTATAAGCATGGTATGGGATGTAGCCTCTTTCGATATTTTTGCAGGCTCGCCGTGAGTCATTGATGATGACTCGAATCTGGTCAACTGCTGCGAGCACGATGGCCACTTCCTCTGCATGTGTTATATCTCTTGTTTTGAAAGTTAGTCCGCTTACTACAGTGTTTTCATGGACGACCGTAGCCATGTACCATCCCCCATGATGTGGGCCAAAGGTGTAAATGTAGAAAATGCTACGCTTCTCCCTCTAGTGCTGCGCCAGAGCTTTGGCTCTTGCAATCTGGGGACCACTATGGTTTTCTCGTGTGTTTGTAAGAAGGCATGTCTCCAGATTTCTGGGAGGCGCATACGCTCGTCCTCTAGTGTTTGGTGATGAATGTGCAATTGGGCAAGGAGGCAGTAGCCTGATTGTGTTTTTTTGTTTTTTTTATTTATTTTTTGAACCATACACTACAAAAGATCATGAGACTGCTTGGACTTGTAGCCAATGGCTAGTCCTGGGTACAAAAAGAAAATGTTGCAGTGATGCAGGCTTACTGTTACATAAAAAAGAAACTAACACTCAAAAACACAGGATGTTGTACAGTACTACTACAAGCATTTTTTAGCATGCGATCTTCGTGCCAAAAGACAATAAAATCTATAATCGTGATAGTGTCAAAAGGTGCACCAACGCAAGCAAATCACTAAGGTGTACCTAATAACATGAACAAGACAACTAGAGACATACTAAGTAGCCAACAATACCAGTATCCGTATTCCCAGATGCAATACAAGTACATTACAAATACAACATTCGTTGCTAGGCCACAACAAGACTCACAATCCACAACAGCGGCACGCATTTTGAAAATTGCACACACCAAATAACCATCCAGTTCATATGATGTCTCTGTGACTGCAACGCGACATGCCAGGAAACAGAAAATCACAAAGTTAGCTCGCGTAATTCAAGCTTAGATAAAATTTTTTTATAGAAGTGTTAAAATTTTGGGCTTTCTTTATTTCAGGCGGCAAGCTGTTCCATATTTTTGCTCCTATAAACGGCAATTGACGCTCTCCATACGCGTTGTTTGTGGGGGGCAGATTGAAGTTACCAGGCGCAGCATTTCTAGTGGGTCGAGAAGTAGTGTAGAGCAAGGATGCATCAAAAGGGTTGTTGTGCCGTATGATATTATTTCGCAGCAGGCTGTGTTTGCTTTACGCAATGCATCAAAAGGTCAAATTTGCATGTCGTTAAACAGTGGCTTATCGGATGATCATGCTAAGAGTATGTTATTGTTTTTTGAGATCGTTTCTGTAATATTCGAATAGATTCTAGGTAAGTCTTATAAGTCCATCCCCAAGATTCAATGCAGTATGTAATGTGAGAGTGGATGAATGCGAAGTATAATGTTCGTAAAATGTCTCTATCAAAGTAGTTATGGGCCTGCAGTAAAGCATAACATCCGGATGCCAGTCTAATGCAAACTTCCGTTATGTGGTTTTGCCAGTTTAAGTGGTTATCAAAGTAAACGCCAAGGTACTTGTAAGAGGTTGCATGGAGAAGAGAGTGGTTGTCGATAGCTATATTGATGGAGTTAACATTTACGGTCTTGTTACGAGAATGAAAAATTGTATATTTAGTTTTCTTGGTATTAATTGTTAATTTGTTGGCACGAAATCATTTGGAAATTCTTGATAATTCTGAGTTTGTTTTAGATTCAACTTCCTTGATATTGTTACCTGTAATAATTATAGCTGTGTCATCAGCGTACATCAGAACGTCGGAGCAATATAAAGACAATGGCAGATCGTTTATATACATGGAGAAGAATAAGGGCCCAAGGACGGATCCTTGTGGAACACCAGTTTCTATACGGTGAGGCAAAGAACATATATTGTTAATGCGAACTATTTGGTACCGGTAATGAAAATAACTTGAGAATAGGTCGAAAAATTTACCCTCTAAAACCGTAGTGCTTCAATTTGCTTAAGAGTATGGAGTGATCGACGATGGTGTCGAATGATTTTTTTTAGGTGTAAGTACACGACAGCCACCAGTTAGTTACTGTTTAGGGCGGAGTTAATTGCTTGTGTTAGAGACAGCACCGCGGTTGATGTAGAGTGCTCGGAACGAAAACCGTGCTGTTGTGGGCAAAGTATGTGGTATTTATCTAGGAATTTATGTATTCGGGCTGCAAGAAGTTTCTCATATAGATTGTTAAGGACACTTAGCGCAAATATTGGCCGATAACTAGATGGGTCAGTGGGCTCTCCGTCTTTGTATATTGGTGCGACCCTAGCTTTTTTTAGAGAACATGGGTACGTAGAGGCATGCAGAGAATGATTGAAAATATTACATAGGATAGGGCACAGGATATCTGTTTTCCTTAAGAAATCGCACCGTGATTAGGTCTAGTCCGGCAGCCTTATTCGTAGACATGTTTAGTACAACAGCTTCAATATCCTTGGATTCAATATCATACATACAGAAGGTGTTAGTTAAAATATCATACATACAGAAGGTGTTAGTTAAAGAGTGTCCGTGAAAGCGGTACTCAGTCGAATTGTCAAATTTTGCTGCCAAGGTAGGGCCGACGCTCGTGAAATATAGATTAAACCTGTCAACAATACTTGCGTCTATGCAGTGGGGAAGAACCTGTTGTTTTGGGTTGTTGCCAGTAACTTCTATTACTATTTACCATATTTGTTTAGTATTATCATTTGCGTGCTGTATAAGACGGCTATAATATTCTTTCGAGCCGCTGCTGCTTCGAGCGTGCAGCAGCGGCTCGAGCTTGAAAATTGCGGCTGGTGCATCGCCTTTCAAGCCTTCCAAGCATCAACCTTTCTGCTCAATAAATCTCCTTTATACTATGTCGGCCAAACTGGCAGGTGCATAAACGACCGCCTCCGAGAACACCGAAACAATGTGCACAATGTGGTACAAGGGCATCTTGGCATTCATTGCCGAGATTGTGGGTGCACCCCCCTCTTTGATTAGTGCTCTATATTGGCAAGGCACAGGGACCAGCTTACCCGAGAAATTATCGAAGCCAAAAAAATACACATGCTAGGAGATAAATGCGTAAGCACTTCACCGGTTGCTTTATCACAGGCTGAACGTGATTACTTGGCTGGGCTTTGAGGCAATAGAGGACCCGTCACACGTGCTGTTACTGGTGTGTAGATTAGGCTTGTTTTTTTTTTTTACCTTCATGCTCTGTAATCTTCCTTTTTAGACGTATAAATTCTTGCCACTCTGTGAAATAGTTAGTTGGAAGTCAGCGCTCTTTCTGTCTACCCTGTCCTTTTTTCCTTTGTTCGCGCGCTGAAACATCTTGCAAATATGACTACGCACCAACTAGCCCAAGATTCCACTCTTGTGAACCTGCACGACTTTCGTGTTTACCGATTTCCACATTAATACTTTGTCGTCTGCAAACCAGGCGAATTTCCAGTTCTTTTCTTTTTTAATCTGAATGCTCTTGCCGAGCAGGACCTTATTTTCGGGGCATAGCTGGGCATTCACATAGACTGGCTCACTTCCTTGGCATCCAAGGGAACCTACATTGAGCCTGTTTTGCTTGGCCGCAGTCAGAATGCTGTCTCGTACCTGCCTCGCAATAAACTTCGCTACTATGTTGGGCGGCCCGGATCCCTTGGTCGTCGCCCTATGTGTGGCATCGTCTTGCCAGGAAAGTTTGACCTTGAGAAAAGTGGCCACTTTCAGAACTGTATCGGCAACATCCTCTCCCTCGGTCAATGGTACTTCCTTCAGTTCAATGTTGTTCCGTCTACTGTATTGCTTTAATGCTATGATTTCTCGCTTGGTGTCTCTCAACTCTCTCTCTAGCCTCTCGCACTCTTTCTGGCTTCCCAGGCTACGGTTAGTAGACTCGGTGACTTCCTGCCAAAGGGTCTTGATTTCAGTTTTGAAACCTTCAAAGCCCTCATTTATGAATACCATAGACTCCTTAACAATGGCGAGCTCGTCAGCTATTGTACTGTTTGAGGCAGCAAGTTTTTTTATATCTGCCCTCAAGCTTGCCACTGCTTCAAGAATCTTTGTTGTTATTTTCCCGAACATCTTGGCTAGCTCCTTAATGGAACCCGGTGCTTTTTCACTAAAAGCCTTGGAGAAGTTCGCCAATACGGTCCATTGCACCGGGGCAATGGCACAAAGACAAGGAAAAAAAGAAAAAGCACTAGTACATATACGCACTAAACGTTCAGAGCAGACTGGCAGTAAGGGAATGATTTAACATAGTGTGGAAAAGGAAACCACCTGGGGTACAGAAGCAGCGGGTTTAGCAGGCGATACGACTGCCAGTCCGCTCTAAAGTGGCAAGCGAAGAGGCCGTTCGATTTTATAGGTGACGGGAACGCCTCCGGATGCTCGGGCGATAATTGTCGTCACGTGCTGCCGAGAGGATTCGCGGCAGTTCCAAGCGCTGAGGGTGCGAGTGTCTGTGCGCCTGCGCCTCGTGTAGGATCCGCCGCTTTTAGCCACCGGAGACGAGTTGTTCCTGAAGCCATGCGTTCTTAAAATTCCTGCGGCACAGAAGCAGCGGGTTTAGCAGGCGATACGAGAGTCTGGCATATTGGTTTGTTCAGTGTACTTCCCTGAGCTCCTCGAAGGTGTTCCTAGGCTGTGTAGGCGCTGGTTGGATGTGTTAACTGGAAGGTCGAGCGCTTGCTTGTAGGTTTTCTGCAAAATTACCTTGATGTCAAATTTTTGAAGCTAGTAGGACTACGAAATGCGGCTTGTTAAGAAGAGTCTCAAAGTGTCTTTGCATAGTAGTCCACCATGTTTGTTCAAAACTTGCCAATACCTTACGAAATTCATTCAGTGTTGTCTATCTTGTGGTGTTTATGTATGAATAGGATTCTGACGTCGTCACACACGGGTCTGTGTCTGTTCACTAGGGATCATTCAATATTGTTATTACATTTATGTGTGGGACGAATGTGTACAAACTTTGACTTTGTTTGCGAACATTGAAGGCAACAGCAGTGAGCATAGGTTTCTGCTAATTGCACCGCTTTTTGGAGATTTGCTGCAATTTCAGCTACTGAACCGTGCTTAGCCCAAATGGTCAAGTCTGCATACAGCGCGTGCTGTACACCCTTTCAGATGCTGTGCACGCGATTGTGTACTATTTGCGTCGCCTAGACACCGAGACAGCAAGATAGATCATACTTTGGATCAATTTAACCTCCTGCATAATAAATTTGTTTTCGTTGAGCTTCATTTTGCTGTGCACTGATACATATGATCACTTTTCTGAAAGCACTACCACGTTCAACAAGTCGCGACGTGCTGCTTCCTGAAAATCATGTGTAAACCATAATTTTCTTTCCTCAAACTGGACACAACGAAAAGTGAATTTGCGCTATATTTCTAGCCTGAGAGTTCATTGTGCTTATGCCTAAACAAATAATCGATTTCAGGATAGATAGATGTTTAATTACAACTTAATTGGAATGAATTACTATTAGCGAAAATTTATGTATATCACATAGTTTTTTGTTGCATTACACCGCAGTGCGATGCGCAGTGCAACGCGAACAAAAGATGACAGCAGCTTACGGCAGCGAAAAGAGCGTATTCAGGATCAGCTGTACAGCAAGATGCCTGCTTCTATGTCGTCCCGAAAAACCACCTGACCCACTAGCTGGAATCTACAAAACATTCCTGTCATCGTTCTTTTGCATATAAACACGTGTCACTTGCCCCTCCTTATAAGAGCATCGCCCCGATGCTGATGCAACGCACAGTATTTTTTTTAACGTGCAGTCAGTCACTCACATACGGCTTCATACGCACTACATGAACAAGTTCAGGCTGGTGCTGGCGACGCCTCGGGCATTGGGGACTGTCGGAGACAACCTCGTAGGTGACGTCACTTAGCTGGCGCGATACTCGGTATGGCCCGAAATATCGCCTTAGCAGCTTCTCGGACAGTCCACGTTTTCGTACAGGTGTCCAAACCCACACTCTGTCACCGATTTTGTACGTTACAGTTCTATGGCGAGCATTGTAGCGACCTGCATCGTAGTCTTGTCGCTGGTGGATCCGTAAGCGGGCGAGCTGTCTAGCTTCTTCCGCACGTTCAGTGAACACGTCAGCGCCTGTGTCGGTAGCGTCCCATTCATGTGGCAACATCGCATCCAGCATAGTCCGTACCTCCCGTCCGTGAACCAAGCTGAATGGAGTCATGCGAGTCGTCTCTTGTTTAGCCGTATTGTATGCGAACGTGATATAGGGTAAAATCTCGTCCCAATTCTTATGTTGGACATCCACGTACATCGACAGCATGTCTTCAATCGTCTTGTTCAGGCGCTCCGTTAGTCCATTTGTTTGCGCGTGGTACGCAGTGGTCTTACAGTGAGACGTTCCACTAAGCATCAGGACGTGGTCTAAAATAGCTGCCGTAAATGCTGTTCCGCGGTCTGTGATCACGATAGTCGGAGCACCGTGGCGTAGCACAATATTTTCTATGAAAAATCTCGCCACTTCCACTGCGGTGCTCTTTTGAATAGCTTTTGTTTCGGCATACCTGGTTAGGTAGTCTGTTGCGACTATAATCCAGCGCTTCCCTGCAGTGGAAGTAGGAAGGGGTCCCAAAATATCCATTCCTATCTGTTCAAACGGTGTACGTGGAACCTGAACTGGTTGCAGCTGACCGGCGGGTCTCTTTGGAGGTGGCTTGCGTCGCTGGCAATCGATGCAAGTGTGAACGTGGTGCTTGACGGCTGTTGTGAGTCGTGGCCAGTAGTATCTCTGCTGTACTCTTGCCAATGTGCGAGTGTAGCCTAAATGGCCAGACGTCGGCTCATTGTGACATGCTTGGAGCTCTTCAGTTCGAAGGGGTGCAGGAATAACGAGCAAATAGGGAGCTCCGATGGACGAAAAGTTTCTCTTGTAGAGGACGCCATTGCGTAAGCAAAACGACGATAATGTTCTTGCAAAGACTCTAGGTGCCCTCGAAGAACGTCCGTCCACGTAATTAATCAAATCAAGCAATTCAGGGTCACTTCGTTGTTGTTGGGCAATCGTGGACGCGTCGAGAACACCAAGGAAGGCCATATCATCGTCGTCAGAAAGAGAAGCTGACTGTACTGGTGATCGAGACAGGCAGTCGGCGTCCGTATGGCGCTTCCCAGACTTGTGTATGACCATCATATCAAACTCTCGTAACTTCAGACTCCACCGTGCTAATCGGCCGGTTGGATCTCTTAAATTAGTTAACCAACAGAGGGAATGATGGTCACATATATCTTTGAAAGGGCGGCCATACAAGTACGGGCGAAATTTCATAACTGCCCAGACCACGGCGAGGCATTCTTTCTCAGTTGTTGAATAATTGGCCTCAGCGTGTGTTAGCGTCCTGCTTGCGTAGGCGATCACTCGTTCCGTGTCTTCTTGCCACTGCACAAGCACCGCTCCGAGGCCTACATTGCTTGCGTCAGTGTGAAGCATTGTTGGCGCTTGTTCGTCGAAGTGAGCAAGCACTGGGGGTGCTTGAAGACGTTGGCGGAGATCATTAAACGCTGCTTGCTGTTCGTGATTCCACTCAAAGGTGGCGTCGTCTCTAGTTAGGCGAGTTAACGGTGACGCAATCCGTGCGAAGTCGGCGATGAACCGGCGATAGTAGGCGCATAGGCCTAGAAAGCGCCTGACAGCTTTCTTATCGGACGGTACTGGGAACTGTGCCACGGCCGCAAGTTTTTCGGGATCAGGCCGAACGCCGGTACAGCTGACGACATGACCAAGAAACAGCAGTTCTTCAAAACAAAAGTGGCATTTCTCTGGTTTCAATGTGAGGCCTGCGGAGCGTATGGCTCGTAAAACAACTTCTAGCCTCTTGAGATGCTCTTCAAAAGTTGGGGAAAACACTATGATGTCGTCTAGATAAACTAAACAGGTCTTCCATTTTAAACCTGAAAGTACAGTGTCCATGAGCCTTTGAAAAGTAGCGGGCGCTGAGCACAGACCGAAGGGTAGAACTTTAAATTCATATAAACCATCCGGCGTCACAAAAGCGGTTTTTTCCCGATCTCTTGGGTCTACCTCGATCTGCCAATATCCACTTCTGAGGTCCATTGAAGAAAAGTAGTGAGCGTTTCGAAGCCTATCGAGTGAGCGTTTCGAAGCCTATCGAGGGAGTCATCAATACGTGGAAGCGGATACACATCTTTCTTAGTCACTTGATTCAGCTTCCTGTAATCCACGCAAAAACGCAGGGTACCGTCCTTTTTCTTAACTAATACTACAGGCGATGCCCACGGGTTCTGTGATGGCTGAATCACATCATCTTCAAGCATTTTAGCGACTTGTTGCTGTATCACTTCCCGTTCCTTTGGAGCCACACGATAAGGATTCTGGTGTATAGGCCTTGCTGCGTCGTGGGTAATTATTCGATGCTTTGTTAGCGGCGTTCGACCGACCCGTGATGTTGATGAAAAGCAGTCCTGTAATTCAGCTAGCAGCTCAAGAAGTCTAGTTCGTTCGTCCCTTGACAACGTAGTACCAACGTCAAGATTAGTTAGTGATTCTTCTTGAGGTGCTTCGTCTAGGGCCAATAAACTGCCTTGGATTTCTGCAGTAGTGTCAAAGTAAGCGACGGCTGTGCCCTTCGGGAGATGTCGGCGCTCAGTGCTGAAGTTAGTGAGCAGCAAGTTTGTGCGTCCAGCAGTGACAGTGACAAGACCTCGAGCAACTGAAATACCGTGGCTAAATATCAGTGAGCTTATTTGGTCAGCAATGCCGTCGCCGTCAAACGGCTCATCCCCTGCCACCGAAACAAGCGTACACGATCGTGGCGGGACGACCACATCGTCATCCGTCAGACGCAAAGGCCCTGAACAAGACCTATGTCTCGGCTCTGAACAATCGACTAAAGTAGGGCTTTTGTTGCGAAATGTAATGACACTGTCAGGGATGTTGATCACGGCGCCATGTTCTCTCAAGAAATCCATTCCGATAATCATGTCTTTACAGCATGAAGCGAGAACGACGAACGTCGCCACGAAAGTAGAGCCACCGATGTCGAGTCTTGCTGTGCACATTCCGACAGGCATCAGTAATTGGCCGCCTGCCGTCCTTAAGCGAGGTCCCGTCCACGCTGTCTTTACTTTCTTGAGGCGTACGGCAAGGTCATCACTGATAATAGAAAAGTCAGCCCCGGTGTCGGCTAAAGCTTTGACTTGCTGTCCATCCACAAGAACGGTAAGGCCTGGGGTGACAGTTTCGTCGGTATTACGTCTTGTCGGCTTTACAGCGTCCTGAGGTGGGAGTAATGGGGGCTTTTTTTCTTCGTCTTGACAGCCTGCAACCTTACCCCCTGAGGTCGCCGCCTTCAGTTTCCCCGGTGTGGGCTGGGTGACCTCGCTCCTCTGGTGCCGGCAAAAGTGCTGCGCTGCAACGAAGGTGACTGGGCAGGAGAAGGAGAGCGTGGTCGATGTCGGAAGACCGGCTTGTAATCAGTTATAGCCTTGTCATCATTGTTACGGCGGCCGTCGAATGGGTGTCGAGGTACCGGAGGTCCTTGAGAACCGACATCTCCACGGCGGGATACGTACTCGTTGGCCTGTCGAATGTCAAACCGTGGCCTGAGAGGGCGAGACGGATCGGCGCGGTGCCAGCAATAGCGGGCTATGTGGCCTACACCTCCGCAGTTGAAACAGAGTGGACACCTGTCTGCAGTGTGCCAGGTGTCTGTTCGGCGAAGCTGTGGTTGCCGTGATGACTCCTCACGCGACGAAGGCCAGGACGCGACGAAGGACAAGCCAGAAGACGACTGGTCGTATGGGGGCTGGATGGATGGGCGCCACGATGTCTCCCCTTGTGGTGGTGACCAAGGAACAGTTGCAGGTGGCGGGTAGTATGAAGGTGGAGCGGGTGGGGAGCTTCGAAGGGCGGCGGCGTACGTCATGGGACGTTGTTCGGGGGCAGAATCAGCTGTCGAGAATGCTTGGCGGATTTCGTCACGGACGACTTGAGCGACAGATGCCATGGGTGTATCCACTACCGGAGTCCGTAGCCTTCGCAATTCTTCACGAACAATCTCTCTAATCATGTCACGTAAGGAGCTATGACTGTCAAACGTCACAGCGGCGGCCTGAGTTTGGGGGCTGCTGCACAAGCGGTCATATTGTCGGCAGCGTTGGTGAAGGGCCTGCTCGATAGCCGACGCTTCTTTGATGAAGTTCTCTACAGTGCTTGGCGGGTTGCGCAGAAGTCCGGCGAACAGCTGCTCTTTCACGCCACGCATGAGGTAGCGCAACTTCCTATCTTCAGTCATCTGCGGGTCAGCCCTCCGAAATAAACGTGTCATGTCTTCGGCGAACATGGCGACCGTTTCATTGGGTTTTTGGACCCTTAGCTCTAGTAGTTGGTGGGCGCGGTCACGTCTGTCGACATTGGCAAAAGTTTCAACCATCTTCTGGTGAAAGTCGGTCCATGTGGACAGGTTGCCTTCTCTGTTCTCGTACCAAGTACGAGCGCTGTCATCGAGATAGAAGTAGGCCCGGCCGAGCTTTTCCTGAGCAGACCAGTGGTTGATCTTCGCAACACGGTCATAGTGGTCTAACCAGTATTCTACATCTTCGTGTGCGCCACCACCAAAGCGTTTAGGCTCCAGCGATTGAAAAAACGTTACCTGGGATGGAGCGGGAGGACTAGTGCCGAGAAGTAGCGGGAGGACTAGTGCCGAGAAGTACAGGCTGGGGGCTCGTGTTTGCCATTTCTAGATGTCTGGTAGAGGTTTTCTGCGAGGGGTTGCAGTCTGGAGGAATACCTCGTAGCCGACGACTGAATCGATGGACAGGGGTTGCAGTAGGCACCTCCGGGCTGGATGAACGGCTCCCACTAGGAGTGTGAAGCATCGGGCAGCGTCACGGCCCAGCACCTCCACCAGTGTCGCAGTGCAACGCGAACAAAAGATGACAGCAGCTTACGGCAGCGAAAAGAGCGTATTCAGGATCAGCTGTACAGCAAGATGCCTGCTTCGTTGTCGTCCCGAAAAACCACCTGACCCACTAGCTGGAATCTACAAAACATTCCTGTCATCGTTCTTTTTCATATAAACACGTGTCAATATTGATTGCCTTGAATTAATGTTGTAGTGATTTGACACTTTTAAAGACAGTTCTTCGTAGGGGGCGTCTGAAAGGGTTAATGAAGTTTTTTGTCTTCTGGGACAGCTTGCTAATATCCTGTCTAACTACCGTTCATCCAACTTTCACTGCACATTCCATAATGATACCTGTTAGATTATCATTTATTGCGTCAATGCTAGGGTCGGTTTCCTTTGAGCTGAGTTTCTGTTCTGAAACGAGACTCTGAATTCCTGTATTTTTTCCCTTAGTGATAACACATTGATTGGCTTCTTGTGTATCAGTTTCTGTCGTTCCTTCCTCAAGCCTTGTTAAATCCGAGACCTTACTATTTTATGGTCGCTGCATCATACCTTCCCAAGCACTTTCACATCCCGCACGATGCCTGGATGCGTACCCAGTACAAAGCTCATTTCCTGTAACTCTCACTATTAGGGCTGTTCCGTGGCCACTTACAGTTCACTCATTTTCAGTGAAAGGCATTCAACGTCCCGTAAATTACTGCGTTCTGCGAACTCCACAAATAACTCTCCTCTGGCATTTCTAGTACGGATGCCTTTATTGCCTACTTCCTGTTCTCTAGCCTGCTTGTTCCCTACTTTTGCATTTAGTTTGCCCATCAGTAAAGTGTATTGTGTTTTTATCTTGCTCATTGCCGATTCCACGTCTTCGTGGAAGCTTTAAACTACTACGTCATCGTGGCTGGATGTTGGCGCGTAGGCCTGTGCCACATTCATTCATCTTGTACTTTTATGTTAACCTAATTATGATAAGCACGGACTGCTGGGCGAGGTGGTAATTCATCTTGACCGAGTTGCACGAAAAAATTGAAGTACAAAAAGAAGACACCTGGACACAGCGCACATCTGCGCTGTGTCCAGGTATGTGCGCTGTGTCCAGGTGCCTTCCTTTTGTACTTCAATTTTTTCGTGCAACTCAGTTAAGATTATGATACCTGCCACCCTCTCACTGATGCTATAGTATTCCTCTATGTTGTCAGCAATATTCTTGTGTATAAGAAACCCCACCCCTAGTTCTCTTTTGTCAACTAGTTCACGATAGTTCTTCAGCACTGCGTAAGCATCACGTTTTCTCGTAACCTCACTGAGCCCTATTACATCCACTTAACCTCCTCTGATTCCTCGAATAGTACAGCTAGACTGGCCTCACTAGGTAGCATTCTAGCGTTAAACGTAGCCAAATTCAGATTCCAATGGTGGCCTGTTCGGACCCAAAGATTTTTAGCACAGTCTGCTGCATTGCAAATCTGAATGCTGCCGTGGTCGGTTGCTTCACATCTGTTGGGAACTGAAGGCTGAGGGTTCATTGGCATATCCATGTGGGAGGTAGTGGCCAGGGGGGCCAATCCTTCTCTGATGAGGGAGTGCGTTACCGGTGGTGGTCACTGGTGTGGCCGCACGCCAGACCTACTTTAATGAAACTCCGTCATCACGCAGATAACTTTTCTTTCGATCAGGAATTGCATGGCACCAAGATTTGAACCACTGACCTCTTACATGCGAGGCTAATGCTCTAACCACTACGCCATGACTGCACAAGCTATTTCAAGCCACCACAAATAATGCAGTTGTCGCTGTTTTATTGGTAGGCAATGGCATGATAAAAGCTGACTGTTTGGGTCGGGGCTACATTCGTAACAAAACCTTAAATTTGTCGAGATGGCTGTAGCTCTCAGAAATTTTTAGCGCTAAAGATTACGTTCACAAGGCATTCACGAATGTCCATTCTGTGTCAGCAATAAATGTGAAAGCAGGCTCCCTGGTTTGCAAATATTCTCAACTGATCTTTCCTTACGTATTGACAGCTACACATCACACATTATCTCTCTTTCCTTCCCCCTTACGCCCTCTGAAAGAATTTCAGCAATTGCCACGCATGACAGGAATGGATGGCATGCGGAAAGACTGATGACTGTTGTGTAATTTTTTATTGAGTGAGGGGTTACAGAGATGGCGCTGCATATGTACAAATGTTGCCCAGTCGGGCAGGCAAGAGGAGGAGGAAGACGAGGTTGTCATGCACGATTTATGGTTATGTTAGTGGGGTTCTGAGGTGCGCCCGCGACCATTTTGCGAGCATTCCGCCGTACGGCCGCTTTCCTTTTTCTTTTCCCGTTGCTCTGGCAACGGGGCGTGGCGATAGATGGCGTCATGCGCGGGCGCGGCTTGTGTTCTAGGGGGCTGCGAGAATCGAGAGGCCGAGTCACGTGTGCGCCGGGAGAGGCAGTCTCTTCTCCGTGGTCGGCCCCGGGTAAGCACGTGTTTCCTTCGTCCACGTTTCCTTTGGGAATCGCCGGACTGTAACCTGCCTGGGGGCCTTGGCATCAAGGCAGGCGTGTTACTTGAGTGCTAGCTTCGGTACCATACGCTAAGCCAACAGCGGTGCCTAGTGCTTGAAGTGGTCGTACCACACCAAGCCGCACTT